>SNQJ01S0115459.1:0-30386 GCA_010110895.2 Picea sitchensis
GTGGTTGGGCGGATGTTATGAAATCTTTGCATGGCGGTGAGGTCTGAGGGTCGAACCCCACGGACTCCAATACATTTTACATACAACCAATTAGCCAATTCTGGGGTGCCATGTGGCAGCCCACGATTGGGCCACATGGCACCCAATCATTGAACATAAAACTACCACGTGTCGACATCTGATTTGACAACTGTCAACCAACAAATGCTTTCCACGTCACTTATGTACGGTCGTACGGTCCTGCCACGTCAGACTGTACGGACTGTACAGTCAGCATCATTTTTTTACCTGTTTGACTTGACGAACAGATTGCTATATCTCTAGCTCCTGACGTCCGTTTGAGACGAAACGAGTTGCGTTGGGTTTGCAACGACAAGACCTACGCTCTCGTCCGATTTGAAGCAATTCCGAGCACTTTGAATGTTTGAGCAAAATTTGATCCCCTGATCATGGAGTGGCAAGCAATGGGGTTGCTTTAGGGAGTTGGATAAGATTGCATAACTTGGGAAGAGTAGGACATATGGTAGTGGGCTGCCCTTCTCTTTCACATAGTGTGCAAGGAGGTTGGTCTTGGGGAGGGAGTGGAGATATGGGCTCGTTCTTCCTTCATATGCCCCCGATGGTGGTGGTTTTACCACTAGGTTGGGGTGGTGTGGTAGGAGCCTGTACTGGGATTTGCATCGGTAATCCCTTTGTTTGAGGAGGGAGAGATGGCATAGGAACCATGGAGATACCATACAGGGATGAAAAGAACCATGTTGGGAAGGATGAGGGTAGAAACTACCTAGAATGCTTGGACACCAAGTGATGGGTAGAAAAAGGGGATTTGGGTAATGGCTTGGGGGACTATTTCCCAAACTAGGATTTTACCTTGGAGGGGGGGGGTGGGGGAAAATCTGGGACAAGTGGTGTGATGGTGTTTTCAGGGAATTCCTGAGGTAGTGGTTCTTCGAATGGTGAAACTTTTATGTGGGAAGGGGCCTCAGTTAGAGGAGTATTGTCTCTAATATTTGTTCCTTTAGAAGAAATTACACACACTTGTGCTGAAATAAAAGGGTTGAGGAGAGGTGGTGTTCCATGATAAGCTCCTAACAACGATGGGTCTTTGAATATTCCAGGGCTAATGTCGATGACTAGAAAATCATCTGAGCTAGTGCGAACAAGAAGGAGGATGTTATCAATGTTGGTGGAATGATTAGGCTCGTAATGTACAAGTTGGTCAATGGTGACGATTTTCCCGTTGTGGGGGAACATCATCATATGAAACACAGAAGAGGTTATCACCTTCATAGCATACATGTAGCTATGTCCGAACAAGATATTGTAATCAAGTGGGGCATCAATAACTTCAATGTCGATGAGGATGGTTTTTCCCCCAAGTTCTATGGAGACATTTTGGAAGATCCCTTCAGGGGATGATCGTTAATCGTCATAAGCTCTCGGGGTAATGGAAAATGGTACTAGCTCAGGGGAGTCGATTTTCTTCCATACTACTTTGGACATGATGCATGTGGATGTACCTTCATCTATGATGCATCGATGAAATGTGATTTTCTGGATTTTAACTGGTATTTGAAAAGCTACTAGAGCAGGGAGGTGTGGTTATTCGCTATCTAAATCAAAGGTGATTAGCCGAGTATTTGTTGGGTCAACTGCCCCTAAGGCAGAAAGCAAGGATTTGCATTGTGATGGATAGGTTTGGAGGACCTCCAACATAGATATGGTTGCATAAGACTATGCTAAGTCATCGACCCGACTATAGTTATGGGTTTCCCTAGCATGATGGTTATGTACATTCCGTCATAAAGGCATGTGGGGTATACGGGGGTTTGGTTCAGTGTTAGGGTGGGGAATCATCAGTGGTTGTCTGGATGTAGCGGGAGATACTTTTGAGGTGGTTGGGGTAGAGTAAGGAGGTAGGCCRTATGGATGGATATTGTTTTGCAAAATAATCTCTTCCTCACTGGTATGGAGGATATTGCGATCGGTTTGATTTCCGAGTTGATTGGGACTTGGGTTTTGATATTGCCCCATTTGTGGTGGGGTAGAGTTTATCTCTTGTTAAGTATTCATCACACCTTGGTGTGGAATGGGGTTTTGAAAAATGGCCATAGGTGGTGGTTGCAAATAATGTTTTGGGGCCTGTTGAGGGGTAAGCGATGTCGGAGGGCATTGTGTGTTCATGGATTCTTTCATTTGTTTGTAATCGAAAATTCGGGGTAAGTGATGAGTATAATGTCCATAGTCACCACATAGAGTGAAAGGGAAGTTAGTTCTAAGATTTTTGTTCTTCCCTTAGCTTGGTTGATTGCTATTGTTTCCCCCTTGGGTATTTTGGTTTCCTTGATTTTGGTTTCCCCCAGTGGGATGGTTTTGTTGGGAGTTATTTCCTCCTAGCCCCGGGTTGTTATTGTTTCAATTTTTTCCTTTCTTCTTGGAATTATTTGGCTGATGGGACAGATCTGTCATATTCAATTGTTCAAAATCATGAACTTTCTGAATGGGAGAGGGTTGAACAAAATTAACATCGTCATGTGGTTGTCCTGGTGGAGGAGAAACTGGCTGGGGAGGACCAAGAAATGGAAAATATGGGTTGTTTTGTGGAGATGATCCATATGGTGTATAGGAAGTTGAAGTACTTCCACTACTATTGAGTTTATATATGGGGGTTGGGGGTAGACCCGTATTGGATTGAGAGACCAGATACATCTTGGGTACCGATGGGGGTCACCCCAACGACTGAGGGGGAACAATAGGATATGATTGTTGGTGAGTGGGAGGAGGGTAATAATACATCCCTCCATATGGTTGAGGATACTAATTTTCACCATAAGTAGGTGATGGGTGGTCATAAGGATTGAGATGTGTCATAGAACCAATCAACCCATCTGTAGTGTGGGACATCGCAAGTTTGTCCTGGCCAAATGATATGGGTCTGGGTGCATCAGGAAATACTGTGTACAAGTAACCTGATTGGGAATATATGAGGTCAAATTGTTGGGATTTGTTGATGGCTTCCACTTCTGATTGAGGAAAATTGGATGCTACATCTTTTGCGATCACATGTGTTAGTCTTTAATTTTGTCTTGGTTTAAGTAAGAAACCATTGTCCTAAACCCTCCTTACCCATCCCTCATTTTCCACTTTCAGCTGTTTTCATTTTTTTAGATTTTGGATATTTCATGGTTTGCATTAAAAATGTTTGATGATTTATTTGAGTTTTGATTATGAAAAACATTGTTTAAACTAGAAGTGTCTCCTTTATGCCGTTGGAATTTTCAAATTTCAAGTTGTCAAACGCGCTATAGGAATAAGCCTATTCCCGTAGTGCCAAATAATCATGCCATAACGTGCACCTGCTATCCCGATTTAGCTATGATAATAAGATCATGAGTTAAGATTTCATGTGTTCCCACGAGAATTTGGTAATCATTTCTAAATCCAACAAGTTTAGAACATAATAGCTATGCATGCATGCAGGGTTCATTTCAAAATCACCTGTTGTTTAATGATGATTATGTGATCAGTTCGAGTTGTTTTAGTTCAGCCTTGCAGGGAGAAATACAGGTATCCATTCAAAGCAACAAGCATATATCAACAATTGCAGGAAGGGAATTTGGGACCCAAGGGCATCAGTTGCAGATTTGAGTTTAATGGCACCAAAGCAAAGTGGACAAGTTGCCAAAATCAAACCAAAAGGTGCTGAACTCCTTGAAGCCTACCCTCAGATGGCTCAAAGATTCAGAGACGCTAGGTGGTTTGAGTTCCTCACTACATTTCAAGGATATGACGAACAAGTTTCCATGGAATTTTCTTTGAACTTCAATGGTCATGAGGTCGAAATCGACAGGATGTTGATGCTGGTGACATAACAGACTATAGCCAAGGATTGCAGGCTCGTGGTTGGAGGGGAAATATGGTGGAAGAAGGAACACGTTGTCACTGAATTTGTGAATCAATTCCTCCTTCCAGATAAGAAGAATCTGGATTGGAGAAGCGGAATTCCTCGCAGCTGGGTTCGACCCGAATGGCACACTGCCCTGGTGGTGATTCACAGATACATCACCCGCGAAGGGAGGTTTTCTTTGATCTACATCTACCATATTAGAATACTGATGCATCTAAATGGTAACTACCCTTTAAACCTTCCTTATTTCCTTCTTAAAAGTTTGACAAAAATTTCCAAGAAGGTGCAGTCGATTTCCACTAATGCCAAAGGCAGTTTGTTCCATCAAGTCCTGATTAAAAACCTAGTCATGTCAACCCTGAATGAACTACATAAGCCATGGAATTGGCTCACAAAATCATTAAAACCTATTACTCAATCCAATAAGCCGAAAAAGGGCAGAGGGAGGAAAATTGTTAAACATAGTCGAGATATTGCTGATGAAAACCCTGTAAAAGACAAATCTTCTGATATCAAGGTAACTAAGAAGAGCAGGAGTAAGAGACCTAGATAGGAGYCTGAAAATGAAATGCCTCCTGAGGAAGATGTCAAAGAAGAGACAGAGTCAGATAATGATCTCATTGCTCAAACTGCAGTCAAGTCTGAAATGCCATCCACCAGCAAAAAGAACRTTGCAGTCAAAGGAAAAAGGAAAAAAGGTGCATGTGTATCACAAAAACCTCGGAGAAATTCAACCAGGGATACTAATAAGTATAGGTTGAACTCAAAAGCAATGTTCAATCAGGCCATTAAAGAATAAAACACCATAATCATAGATGATGATTTTGAGGATGTTGAAACAAGCACCAGGAAAAGAGCAAAAAAGACTCCTTTTCCCAAGAAATCTGTCAGCAAAGGAAAGGGAAAACTTACACCACCTATAGGCCCTGTAATGAGAGATTCATATAGATTAGCTAAGGCTAAAGAGATGGCTAAAGGAATCAGTGAATTCTCTGAATAAAAAAAGGATTGATTGGAAGATTCAGATTACTTACGAGATGTACCTAGAGCTATGGATTCATCAAGTTCTGAAGAAGAACATAGCTCAGAATTGATTTCAAAATACCATGTTAAAACCAAAGAACCCAATGTTACTTTAAATATGAATGAAACTGCACCATCTGAAGATTGTTCAGGATTCAGGGTCGAGATAAGAACTGATAAGGAAAAGATTAAAGAATTTCAGAAAACCATAAAGCAGTTAAAGAAGGAAAAGATGCAGATAGAACAGTGGAATGCTCGCCAGCAGGAAAGAATTCAAAGTCTTGAAAAGAAGAAGAAGGAGTAAAGAGCGTTACTTAAGGAACTCAGGGAAATCAATTTCAGACTTTACTGGCACAATGTTGTGTTAACCACAAAGCTCAAGCAGAAAAATGCCAAAGCCACTGCTGCGATTTTATCTTAAAGGTAACATGAAGATTGGTTACAATATTTTTTAAAGGTGCTCCAGGAGATATGGCAAATAATTACTCGTTTTGATCCAGGAAATGCTAAGACTTCGATCTACTTTACAGAGTCAAACGAAATCCCTATTTTGTAGAGTCAAACGTATTGCTGGCAATGTTTGTTATATCAAGTTGTTGAGCTGTGGACTATTTTGGAAATAGTAGCTCATTTTTGAGTGACATAATTTAGGATCTGAATACTCTTTGATTCTAGTCATTTAAAGTTGTCCTAGATAGTAGGATCTAGTAGTTTCATAGTTGTTTTAAATAGACAGAAGACAGACCTTATGGAGGTTGAAAATTTTGAGATCTATAGAGACTTTTGTGGAKATTATTATAAAGGCATGTATGTTCAATTGACACTTAATAGCAAAGGCATATGGATGGTTAGACCTTCTCTTTTCTACTCTGTTATTTCATTTTTCATGCTTGAATTTATTATTCAAATTGCAATGCTTTTTGGTTCTTGAATGTTAATTTATACAGTGAAGATTTTGTTGTAGAGATAATTTTCAAGTAATGATTTCAAGATGATACCCCTTTTTCTTTATAATATATTGAAACTAAACTTTGTGAAATTGACAAATTGAAGATTTCACTTTATTTTTCTTGAATTGGTTTACTCCATCTATGTATCTACCTATTATTCAACCAATGGGATATGCAATGTTTTAATCTTGATTTTCATGCCATACTCTAAGATTGACCCAGTTTTCAACCATTATACCAAAACCAAATCATAAAACCCTAAAAAATACTTTGTAATAAAATCAATGATGCCCTAGCTTGCCCTTACTAGTTGAGTCCAACTTTAGGGACTAACAACAGAGATGAGTGATTTAAGAAACCAATCAAGACATTGTTCTTTGGTGGTTTTTCTATACACAAACTACATTGCCGACACCATTCATGGATGTGGTAGGCTATATGGATAGAGGTGGTTTGTTTGAACTCAAATAGAATTTCTAAGCCAGTTTCATGAAGAACTAGTAATTGGAAAAAGGACAAAAAGGCCTTGGTCAATGATTCAAAGGTCATATGGGAACCTGATTTTTCATCCACATACCATTTGGTTGATGAAACAGTGAGATTTATTTGAAATAACCTCAATCGGATGGAATCATCCATGATGTTGTTTGAAGAGCACCATAATTGGAAGTTCATAACATGGTTGGCAGGGTCTTCCCCTAGATTTCCTTCAAACTTCGGAATGTCTAAAGGTAACTTGGTAGGCATATTGGACCAATTAGCATCATTTAAAATGGGGTCATTCATGAGTTTCGTTAAATCAAGAATGTTGAAGGATGCCAAGTATGGAAAAGGTGGATTTGGTATAAGATTCGTTCCATCCATTGTGTGTGTAGGTAATGGACCTATCCTTTGAGAGGGATTTGGTGGGTTTGTACTTCTCCCTTGAGAATTTTTTTATCCCCCGCCTCCTTTTGAAGAAGAACCAATATATGGATTGCCTTGGGTATTTGATCCAAGCAAAGTTGAACCAAGTAAATCCGATCCCAAGAAAGTAGCACTCACGGGGGTGTGAGATGGTGGGGTCGGTGAGTTGGCGAGACTAGGGACTCCTCTTAGAAAAGGAGGGAGATTCTGCAAGCATATAGAATGACGGGGATTCTATGGTTCCCCTATGGTTCCAACTAGCAAAGAGAATGTGTGCAAATGGTGACAAGAGAGAAAGAAATGAACATGATCTTTTTATATTTTTGACCTTCAAAAAATAGTATAACTCACAGTTGCATGTAATCAAATGAACATCATACATAAATCAACTGTAAAATAAACAAGCATGTGGATAGGTGGATTTTGTCCACGTGGGGGAAAAAAATAAATAAATGCTCGTGTCCTAAAAAAGACATATCGTCCTTCCTCTCAATTTAGCATTGGGCCTTCCAATAACACTCGACAGTGGGGTATGAATCCACTGGAAGAGGAACTATTGAAGGTTGAACTAATCCGTTATAATGAGGGTTAGAGGGTGCATATCCCTAAAAAGTTGGCAATATTTCCCAATAGCCACACAAAATCTGATCAAGGTGTGATTGCAGCCCACAACCGCCACCTGGGTTGATATTCTATGTTTTTCCACTAAGTACCTCGGTCAAAGTGCACCATTTAGATTTTCGGCCTAAAAAGCGGGTCATGGGCTGGATACCCTCACAAGAGTTGGGTGAATCAAGGAGGGATGCATAGAACAACTAGACCTCGACCTCTGACCCTTCATGGGTATCTCCCTGCTTTATGGTATAGGAACACTTGACTTGGAGGATTTCAAGGATCCCTATTCTCAACTTCTATTGTTTCAAAATGTGAGCACCTAATAATAGGGGGTTATTTGGATGCCTACCGTCGAGATCCTACCTAGACTAAAATTTTCTTTAGGCACCTCCTATGGAGAAAAATTTAGTGTGTTCTTAGAAAATTTTTAGATGGAGTAGGCTGAGAGATTGGGGTCATGGACCAAACTCATTTGAATTAAATTGGTGTGGACAATTTCTAAAGAAGTAGTCGGATCTTTCAGAGTTCCTTTGAAGTACTTTGTGAGTACTAAAAAACAAAGCCTACTTCGACCTCCACTATTCTAATAGAAATTATGTGTTTGATGAGTGGCTTTGTGTGCAAGAAAGTGAAAAGTGTGGAAAATATTTTTAATAAGTTAAGTGTAAGATTGTAGCATGTGGACTTCATGTGGTCCTCACAAATATTCTTACCTAACTTACTATGTTTCTTTGGTACAACCTTACGGAATATTTAAATCCCTAAAGAAATAGAAATGTGGACATATGGGTCCTTACTTGATCCTTTAAACTCCCTAGAATGTTGTCTAAACTAGAAAATCTTTTGAAACTATTATAGGATTGTAGACATGTGGACATGTATGGGCTTGTTACTTGATCTTTTAAACTTTCCTAGAGTGTTGTCTAGACTAAGAAAGATTTTTAGAAACTATCATAATATTGTAAACATGTGGGCATGTATGGGCCCTTACAAATMTTTAAGGTGATTTCCAAAACTAAGAGGTACCCTAGGGGGMTTTTGTCCTCTCCTAATGATTTTTAAGGGAGATGAAATTTCCTTTCAACCACCTTTTATGATTCCCGAGATCACACTTGGGTGCAGGGGAAGAGAATACTTGGGAGTTAAAATTGATTTCTAGTCCCAAATTAATTGATTGTGTTTGAAAAAGAAATAACTTTAACTCAAAGTTTTAAATTCCAAATGAGTCATGCATGTGGCAAGAAATAAAAGAGAAGAACTGTGATTCTTTGTACCCATATGTGCTTATGTTATCTAACCTTCCTTGTGAGAAAGGACTCTAAGTGAAGTGTGATTTCTTTACAAAGTGCACGAAATTAAAATCTGAAGGCAAGGGGCCCTCAAACCACTCATAAAACCCTTACAATTTTCCAAAACCTGAACTTGTCTGTGGGTTGTAGTCCTGACAGTCGCACTAAGCACGCAGAATGCACGGAATAAATAAGGATGTGATGTGCATAGTGCGCAGAATGCGCATCTGTGTGCCTCGAAATCCATGCACTACCTGTCATGCATTAGGAAATAAATTTCCAAATGAAATTTTCTTGCCTTGGATTTGAATTCTAAATTTGGAATATTGGATTAGGTTGGTTTTGGTACCTGCATATCCAAACAATTAGAAAGAAGTTCTCTCAAGACTTAAATAGGGAGGATTTTGATTCGCAATCCCCAGTATGGTTGCCAATCTGTTGTGTTGGTTTTGTCACATGGGTAAGCAAAACAAAAAACACTTAATTACCTAGTTAAGTTAGCTAAACAAGACAGAGGTTTGTGAGTTTATTAGATAACCAAATACACATGAAACAAGGAAATAAAAACAAAAACAAAAGGAAATAGATGTTAGTGAATCTTGCAAGAACTAGAACCATGAAAAACAAAAAATGACAATCATATAGCTACCAATGGATCAATATATTGATAGGATAACATCATAGAGAAAGGCAGGGACTTATGAATCCCCTCTTCCTCCTTGGTAGGGCTCTCGAATTCCCTAATAGAGAGCTATTCTCTTCGTGAAATGGAAAGTGACAATGGTGAAGAAATACAATGCCAACCCTCTCAAGAGGTGAGTGGAATGGACCTTGCTATAGTGCTTGAATGATTCAAAGAGAAAAGAGGATTCTCCAAGAAGAATTCTTGCAACATAAAAATACCTTGAAGTTCTTCCTTTTATAGCACACCCATGGCACATATTTATAGTGTCCATTCATGGTAAGATACAATTGGTTCATAGTGTGAACAAGGGGCCTTTTAGGGCACTACCTAGCCCTTGACCAGCCTCCTAGACAGATTTCACTCAGATCTGAGTGTCAAATCGTGTTGGGGGTCAGACTGGAAGTGGTTGAGAGGTCGACAAGATTCATTAATGTGTCGTTCATGAGAAGTACATGGATTTTCTCATAGATAGTCACACATCTTGTGCATTATGCGCATAGTGTGTGCTTGTGGCAGTGTTAGCCTGTGCACAGTGCACGCGCTTCCTTTGGTGAATTTGTGCACTTTTATTTTTGAACCAAGTGTATATTTTTATGCTTTTTTGATGGGTTTTGGTGTTGTGGGTGTACTAATTGTTGTTGGAATTAATGTCTTTCTTCAACCATTGTGTGCAATGTTGCAGACAATTTTTTAGTGATAAAAACATGCATGTGGCAGGTGGAAGTGGGAAATCCCTTGCATAATGTTCGGTTTGTTGGTATTTGTGGCATACTACTAGCCCTCTGCCTTGGCCTCCACCTTTGAATCCACCTATATCTCCTCATGGTGCATTGTATTCAGGTACCTTGTTATACTGCATGGGATTATATTGTGGTTGTGCAATATTGTTGTATTGTGGCTGTGTGGGGTTGAATTGGGGTTGTACATTGTTGAACTATGGTGAAAATTGCCCTGTCCTCATCTCTTATTGCACATTGTAAGTGTCTAAAGTTCTTTCTCTCATCAATTCCATCATTCTACGGTCCTTATCATCATGACCCAATGATTTGAAAAAATTGCAATATGAACTTTTTGGTATTGTATTATACTTCTGCATCATTAGACAATGATATGGATCATGCCCATGTGTCTTACAAATATTGCACCATGGTCCTCATATTGGCAAGGGGTTTGGCACCCCTGGTGCTAAGTACTGCGCAAAATTTGCACATTCATTCTTATGATGTTCTTCTGTCCTGCATAACGTACACCAAACAACTTCTCTCTTCTCTTTTCCCTTATTCTGGTTCAATTGAAATTTCAGATTCTTGATATCCTCTTTCAGCTCCTCTATTGTTGGATTTGTCTATTGATATTGGTTTTATTCTAGTTGCAAGGCCTCTGCCTGATTTTGGAACTTATGTTGTCTCAAAGGATACTTCAAGTGTGGTAATAGTGAGTTCACAAATAACTTCCTATGTTGCATTTCAGTAATAGAATACTTTAAATTACCTTTTAGACGTTTGAACCTTTGATCAATCTCCTAGACAGGCTCACTTGGTTTTTCCTGATTTATATCATTTCATTCATGTACTGGTATTCTAAGATTGGCTTCTGAAACTTGTTTACCAGTAGATTTTTCACCTCTGCGATAGTTTTAGGTGCTCCTTGTGGACTGTTTACAGCAAGGCTCATGTAGCAGTCTAGCGCGCGGTCTTTGAGTGTTATGGATAACTATGCGAATTTTGTATCCTCGTATGTGATCTTCATTACTTCCCAGGTCTTTTCACAGATAAATAGATGTTTTTCAGGGTCCTCAGATGCCTCACCCCAAAACTATGGTAATCTGATAGTGGGATTTTGTCCTACCATTTTGAACTGTGTCAAACTACTGCCTTCGCGCAGTGTAGATAATTGACTATTACTTCTTGAACTTTCTCCCCTAGTTGGTTGTCCTTGGTTGGACCCATGACCTGTTGCTCCTCTTCCACTAAAATTTGGTTGTCTAAATGCTAGTGTTCTTCCAGGTGTATTAGTCACACATGGGGTTGTAGGTTCCACACTGATTGTGATCTAGATTGGATTTATTCCTTCTATTCCTGACCCTTGACCTCTTGTTTTCCTTTCATATGTTGTGCGTAGGATTTCATCAATTTGCTCCATAGCCCCGAGATCCTCTAACTCTTCTTCATCACTCGCCAAGCCCTCTATGTCGACTATGGCCCTCTTTTTTTTATTCATCTTATATTGGTAAGGTTTTACGCTTCCCGTATTTCCATATGTTTCCATTATATGGTTTATTTGGTCCTATTCCATCATTATTGGGTCCATGGCCTCCTTCTGCGTCCCCTTATCCATCTCTCTATCCATATCTCAAATGCATGTTAGTGCTTCCCCCCTTCCCCAATGTGTGCAAGGAAGTTTAGTTGTTTGATTCCATGGTCATTACACCTTTGTCATAAAATAGAATCTTGATAGAAGTATAAAGTGATCTAATGTACCTACCTCTGGGTCCCTTCATAAATTCATTCTCTATAGCAACGTACGAATTTGCATTATCAACTGCAAATTCAGTGATAAACCCTGCAATAATATTGTCTAACCAAAAATCTATTGTGCGTGTAAATTTATTATTGACTTGTTGCAACTGCGTGATCTTCGCAAGATGTTGTTGGGTTGGTGTTTTGACTATTTTTTCCAATGGCCAAATCCTTTTTGCATACGCCATTATATATTCTATGCTCTCATTTAGCCATTTTAAAGGTATTATCAAACTTTATACATCAATTCGTCATGGAATCGCACAAGGTATGTATAATCATCATTTTTGCAATGGTTTTAAGGTTAATTCATCTCAGTTAATTGACTATGAATATATAATGTTCTGGTTTTCTTGCAACATGTTGGAATCACAATCTAATCCTCCATCTAGTCCCTCTTCTAGCACTCCATCTAGCACTCGATCTGGCACTCCATCCAACACTCCATCCATCACTCCATCTGGCACTCGGAGCACATAGGAGCTGACAGTTAGCAAATTGGCAGCCTTTGCTGGACGAATCAGGGATATAGGTTTTATGCCACTCATTCCCTCTAGCTATGGATCTCAACGCATCTTGGATTGGGTAGTTGCAGTAGTTGCTAAGTGGATCGCACAAGACTGTTAAGGAATATGCTTTTGTTAAAACAATTTTAATGAACTTACTATTTTTAGAGAGTCGACCCTTCCAGTGGTCGACCTCTCAATCTCTATAATAATCTATAAATACCATTGTCTATGACATGAAGAAGACATGAATTTTATTATTTACATAGACATTATCTCCATTTTGTTGTATACTATGTTTTTGTGATCAATGCCAATGTTGTGTTAGCTTAGTGGTCGTGTTTTCCTGTTCAAGTGTTCCCACGACCTTCTGGGGGGCCACCAGTGGTATGGGTGATTGTTTATACCAGTATATATTTTCTTTTATATAGTTTCCTTTCATACTTCTTAGATTTTGAAATTGTTTATTTACTGTGTATATTTCTTAATTTCAAATTACTTGTTGTGTGTATCTTTTAATTTCAGATCGCTTGTCTAATTCACCTCCCTGTACATCTTCTCTTATTTGCAGATCACTTTTTGAATTGTGTGTATATCACAGAGGGACGTCCATGGTTGTGTGTTGATATTTAGACTCCTAACATTTTGTTTGCAGGTTGTAGAAGTTGTCTAGTTATATTGTTATGTCTCTTTCTCCCTAGCTGTAAATTACTCTTCAGAGTACTAATTTAGATAGTGTTTATTTACCAAGTTGTAATTTCAAATACTCTTTGTAGGTTTGTTTCATTTGCTAATTTTGCTTTTAACATCGGCATGATATGATAGAAATGGATTTGATTTATATTTTCCAGTAGCATCTTAGTTGATATTGAGTATGAACTTTAATGGTAGCCTAATTAACTTTAGGTTATGATTTTTAATGAAATCCCAGCTATGAATTTGAATCATGATTTCTCATTAGCACTAGCCATAAGTTTGTAGGTTTTCACATAGTATTTTCATTATTATGAATTTGAATTAGGATTTTTTATTAATTGTTAATTATGAGTTTATAAATTTTCTTGAGTTAGTGATTTTGAACATGGTACTTTCCAGTAGTTGTGTGAAAAAGTGAATCATGGATGTTGAATATTTTATGTACAATGTTTAAAGATCATATGGATTCCAATAACATCTAGTGTTACTTTTATGATGGAAAAACATTCTATAGACTGCCTTATATATACTTTACATTTTTCTGTAGAAGTTAGCATTGAGTTAATTCCACTTGAACTGTCATTAGTAGTTAAATGACATCATGATGTCATTCGCCATCGAAGACACAATCATCACATTTGAATACTATCACAACACTCTTGCTTTTAGTTAAGTAGATTAATGTTTATACTTTGCAAGTTAGAAATAGTTGTGAGTTTTTTTAAGAATAGAGTTCACTTGTCAAGATAGTTTTGATAGATTAATTGCTTACTTGCTTACTTGTTTGTTCATTCAGATCTAGATAGATCAAATAATTCAGAAATAGATTACTTGTTATTTTCTTATTCAAAGAGAGATTGAAAATATTAAATAGATTTGAAATAGATTACTTGTTATTTCCTTATTTAGAGATTGATTAAATAGTCCATAGTCCTAGATTGTCCAAGGCTACTTAGGTCAAATAGTTCATAGTTCTAGAATTGCTTGAAGCTCATTAATTGAGGGTTTCTTTACATAGAATTTGTTGTTTAAATAGATTTTGAAATTCATCTCTTTAAAAAGTAGAATTGTAAATTAAAAAGAGTGTTGATCCCTAGGGTAAACCATCTCTTTAGCTAGACAATATTTCCATTAGATTTTCTTTCTTCCTTGGCTCATACTGTGCCACAACTCTAAGTTTACTTACACTGGGTTGAAAATTTAATTAAGGGAATTAGTACATATAGAATACCCATCATTTTTGGTGCAGTTGTCTGGGAGTTGTCTTAAGGTAGAAAATAGTTAGGAAGTAGATCATTTATGAACATTAGCATTAGTTTGGTGGTGGGGGGACTTTAAGACGAGAGGTAAGAAACTACACATTTGTTATAGCAGATTCCCCCAAACCCAATGGTATTTTTTCTTTTTTATTTCTTTCATGAACAAACCTAGGGATCCAAAGGGAAGATACATCAAAACCAAACCAAAAATTATGATCAAGGTTCCTTCTAACCTTTTTGGAGGAAGGAACGCTCCACCCATAAACTCTGCAAAACGATATCCGAAAATAGGGGTTAACACAACTCAAAGAACCAAAGAAGTCTCTGAAGAGACCAAAACTGGGGACACTACATAGCATAAAATTTAAACATCAATAGTAGTGTGACAGGAGGTAAGACCACTCAAGCCTTCATCAGAACTAGCCAACACAACCTTTTCCTTTTCACCAACATTAGGGGACTCTAACTTTGTAGATATCATTGACCCTGAACAGGTGAATGCTCTTTTTGGCAGCTCAACCAATATAATTTTATCCCAAGTTGAAACAAAAACTTTGGCACCAATAGTTTCAACAGGCTCAAGTAAAGTCCCGAACATCCAAACAGTAGATAAATATTCCCATCGAATAGATACCCTTCTTGGAAAAGAACCTTGGGACACTTTGTTATATTCAAAGATAAAACCATTTAGGTATTCTCTCTTTGGGAATCAAATCAGTATGGATGATCAGGAGGATCACAACCATGTGAGGCACGATGAGGGAGAAGAAGTTGGAAACCAAACAAAAACCACCTATGGGTTTCCAATTTTGGATACCACACAGAATGCCAACATGAAGAACATTCCACTCTCTGCACTACCCACCTTTTATGGTAAAATAAGTGAATACCCAGATACCTTCCTATTTTAGTTTGACATATTGTGTAGAAGCTACAACTACTTGAAAGATGCCCAGATATTAAAACTTTTTCCTGGAACTCTCAAGGATTGTTCACTAAGATGGTTCATGGGGTTAGGAGAGTCCAGTATTAGGTCTTGGGAAGACATGAAAACTATATATCTTAAGAAATACCAAGACTACTGTAATTCCAAGGATTCTCGTAATGATATTTTTAAAATTCAAGAGCTAGAGGATGAGAGTCTTGAGGATTACATGGAACGGTTTGCTTATACCTCATAGAAATCGAAATACCATGACCTTCCAAATGATGCAGTCATGACTCTTTTCCTTAAAGTAATTTTGGAATAATTTCTAGAGACACTTAACCTGATGGAATTAGGTGACATCTCCCATAAACCATTTACTGAAATCTGTGAAATCTGTAGAAATTACTTGAGGAGTAGAGCCAAAATTGGGAAGAGTGTTTGGGATCCTTATAGTAGAAACCTAAAAACATTTATTTCAGGTGTTATTACAAGGGTAGAGATAGGAAACCTATTGGAGAACTTCAAAATCGATATCCTAAGTACAATAGGTTCCCAATTGGACACCCTAAACATTAAGAACAAACAAGAGGAGGAGAATGCAACAATGTGCATATTTTGTCAAAGGTGCAAGAGGAATCATTCCTCAAGGGAGTGCCCATTAGACAACATTTTAGTTTTCGGCTTCTGCACTGAAGATCACCCAACTGAAAAATTCCCATCACTGCCTAGTTTATTAGCCATTTACAGAAGTGGGGATCCTGGGGAATCTTCTTATGCACCTAGGAGTCCATGGTATCCTGGGAGTTAGCATACATACTAGGATCTACCACCTCAATTTCCACCTTATTATCAACAACCACAATAGTGGAACTCACCGAATTGGAAAAAATAGTCTCCACAGTATGATTCACACTACCCTTGGCTACAAGGATGGAGAGGAGGGCATACCCCAGGAAACACTCAGGCCCCACCTATTCCTATGCCCACTCATTCTTACCCACAGTTTCCACCAAACATCCAATAACTTTTGTCAGGATTTGTTCCCCCACCTTTACCTCCTATTCCACAAAAACCCCAACAATACCAGAATACAAGATCCCCAAGATTGACATTATTATTGGCACAACTGGTGCCCAAACCAAATAACAAACCAACTCAACCTCTTCACAATGTTGAGATGCAAACCTTTCTGACATATGTTATTTCCCATGTTCCATTACATGAGATTCAACTAAGGTCAGGAAAAGTTTTGGATAGATAGAGGCCTTCAGTAGTCATCCGGGAAGAAGAAGAAGATGAAACTCCCGAACAACCCACTGATGATACTAAGTGGGAAGATGTTATCATTCCTAAAGACTAGGAACCAAATCTTCCCCAAAATGAATCTTCACAGATTACAAAACTTAAAAGCCCCTCCTTATCCAGAAAGATTAGCAATTGAGAATCTAATTATTCGACCGCAATTTGACATTTTAAATGAATTAAATAATGTCTGTGTCAAAATTATCGTGTTACAAGACATAACGACATTCCAATTTACAGTAAGGTGGTCAAAGAATTGTGTATCAAGAAACCAGGTAGGAAACAAAAAGATCCTCCAACAATACATTTGACAGGAGAATTGTCTAAATACATATAAGAGTAGCCTAGGGTCACAAAGTATGCAAATCCAGGGAACCCCGTAGTAAAAATAACCATTAATAAGGTTCCCATTGAAATAATCTCATAGACCTAGGGGAATCCATTAATGTTATGATTGTTAATACCTTGGAGGAATTACAGTTAAAACCTCTCCTTAGACCTACCCCAACTATTTTGGATTTAGCAGATAAGACAAAATTCATACTTGAAGGAATATTGGATGATATCATAATTACATTAGCCTCATGGGAATATCCAGTAGACTTTCTTGTCATTCATTCAAAGGATCCTACTAAAGGGAATCATGTTATCTTGGGAAGACCTTGGTTGGCCATAACCATTGCATTTATTGTTTGTAGAAAAGGTGAAATGACCATCTCTAATGGACTTTCTATACAAAAGCTTACCATATACCCACCAACTCAACCTATTATGGAGAATCTATGGTAGCTTGAATGTTCATATGAGAATGAGAATTGGGAAGAACCTGTGTTGTCAAGTGATCATTCCTCGGTACTTCAGGAGAAAACAACGGAAAATGTGCTAAATAAATTTATTTTTTCTATCACATGTGTTGATTTTCCACAATCGTTTCCCCAATTTGAGTACATGTTTGGTGAAGAATTTTAGGAATATTTGGACCCATCAACTTTGTCTTCGACATATTTTATTTTTGAGATAAATGAATCTACCACATCTTATACCATGCCTTATGAGATTAGTCCTAGGAAATTCCTACATATAAATTCCAGACTAAATGCAGATCAACAAGAACAGTTAGTTAATGTCCTTAAAGATCAATCAGATGCATTCTCCCGGGAATATACTGGTATGAAGGGTATACACCCTGACACATGAATTCATCACATATATACCCAAGCAAAAGTAACACTTGTTAGGTAGCACTTGTTAGGCAACACTTGTTAGGCACTCAAGGATATAGTAAAATAAGAAATACGGAAGCTATTGAATGTCATTTTTATTTATCCAATCTATGATAGTAAATGGGTATCCCCGCTTGTAGTGGTTCCAAAGAAAGTAACCATAAAATGGAGAATTTGTGTTGTCTTTTGGGAATTTAATAAGGCCACTCTAAAGATTATTTTTCCCTTCCCTTCATTGACCAAGTCTTGGATACCTTTTTAGAGAAGATATATTTTTCCTTCTTGGATGGATATAACAGATACAACCAAATTCTCATAGCACTCGAGGATCAATACAAGACTACTTTCACTTTTCCTTGGGGAACTTATGCCTATAGGGTCTTACCATTTGGTTTGTGTAATGCTCCTGCCACATTTCAACGAGCAGTATTAGGGATATTTGTTTACCTCATTCATGACTATGTGGAAGTGTATATGGACGAATTTACAGTATATGACAATACTTACCAAGAAGCCCTAGATAATCTAAATAAATTCCTTATCATATGTCAAGAAATGAATCTATCCTTAAGTCATGAAAAATGTAAAATTTTGTTGACTAAAGGAGGAGGGCATCATGTTTCATATGAAGGGATTAAAGTGGATCCTACTAACATTGAGGTAATCATCAAACTTCCACCTCCAAAGACTCAAAAAGAGGTAAGAATATTTCTTGGACATGTCAGATACTACCGAGGATTTATTGAGAATTTTACAAATATTGTTGCACCCATGTTTGGACTTATTACAAAAGATGTTGATTTTCTTTGGACTGACCAGTGTCAAACCACCTTTGAAACTCTAAAAGCTAAATTATCTGTGGAACCAATTCTTAGGGGACCCAATTGGGCCCTTCCATTTCACATATCCATTGATGCCTCTGATACTGCAATAGGAGGATTATTAGGACAAAAAGAATATCGATGGTCCTTTGCCATTTATTTTGTGAGTATGAACTTGTCCCCTACTGAGTTAAACAATACAGTTATTGAAAAGGAATTCTTGGCAGTTGTCCATGACATCAATAAATTATGCCATTATATCATGGGATATGAGGTATTTTTACATACATATAACTCTACCATTAGATTTCTCATGAATAAACCCATTACCAATGGTCGAGTAACTAGGTGGCTCATGTTATTACAAGAGTTCAATATCATCATCCTTGACTGACCTAGAAAAGAGAAATTAGTAGATGATTTTATTTCATGCATTAATCATGAGGGTGATAATATTCATGTTGATGATAGTTTTCTAGATGAGCATCTCTTTTCCCTCTTCGTAAATACCCGATGGTTTGCAGACATGGAAAATTATTTGGCTACTAGAAAGTTACCAGCTCATTTGTCACCTCATGAAAAGCATTGAATTATCACACAAAGTGATAACTACTCATGGGTTGGCCATGATAATTTTCATACTGGACCAAACTTGATTATTTTTAGATGCATCCGAGAAGATGAGATACCATAAATCCTATGAAGATGTCACAATGGACCATGTGGTTGCCATTTTTCTGAACAACGTACAACATATAAGGTTTTACATTCAGGTTACTATTGGCCTAGAATTTTAAGGATGTTGTTGAATATGTGAGAAGTTGTGATAGCTTTCAAAGGATAGGAAGACCCACGTCAACTGATGAAATTCCCTTACGTGCCCAAGTTATGATAGAACCTTTTGAGAAATGGGCCCTTGATTTTTTAGGACCAATTTCACCCATGTCTCGTAAGAAGAATTATATTTTGGTTTGTACAGATTATGTCACCAAGTGGATAGAGGCAAAAGACTTATTTAGGGCTACCAAAAAATCTACTCTTGAATTCATTTATGAATACATCTTTACCCGCTTTACTGCTCCTCATGAAATTTTTACAGACCAGGGCACATAATTCACTTCTAAGTTGATGAAGGAATTAACGGAGAAATATGGGATCAAGCATTGTAAGTCTTCTCCATATCACCCGCAAGCTAATGGTCAAGTAGAGTTAACAAACAAAGTTTTGGAAACTATCTTAACCAAAATTGTCCAATTACACCATATGGATTGGTCTTATATACTTCCAGAGGCTTTGTGGGCATATCGTACCACCTAGACAAACACCATTGGGCATACCCCATACAAACTAGTTTATGGAAAACAAGTAATTCTACTAATTGAATTCCAACTAATGACTTTATGTATTGTTGCACAATTGGGATTAGAACTAGACGAGGCACAAAAAAAATGAGCCCCACAATTGAACAAATTGGATGAGATTAGACAAGATGTTATCCAATGGACAGTGTTAGTTCAAAACCAAAGGAGCAAGTGGCATGACAAATTTATTAAGAAGAAACACTTTCAACCTATTGATTGGGCTTTGTTGTTTGATTCCCGATTCAAAAAATTTATAGGAAAACTTACCACTCATTGGCTGGGTCCTTATGAGATAATTACCGTGTATGATAATGGAGTTGTTAAGATGAAAACAATTGATGATGGACAAGTCTCTTTCGTATTGAATGGATGTCGACTTAAACTTTACCACATACCCATTTCCAAAGAATATTTTCTACAAGTCATGTCAACCAACAAGGCATTGGCCTTAGTGTATGGGGAAGTTTCTTCTCCCTCCTCATTTTATTGAAATTTTTTCTAAGTTCTGATTGTACATATGTAAATAATTTAAAGTGTGTTTTTGCTGATAAACAATTTTAGAGATCTCTGCAGGTATTTATTTCACCACAAGTGGACAAATTCAAGGAGACAAAAAGGGAAGTATTTTACTTCGGAAGACGATGTTTGTATATTTGAACTTTGTTTTCTACTTAAGCATCAATTGAATAATGAATTTTTATTATGCTTAGAAATTGCTTGCTGTAAAAATTTTTTACAAGATTTCTATCTTGCTTCCTCTCAAGGCATCTTTAATGGTAGTTGCTCATAACCTCCACCACTAGAGGATATAAGGAAGTGACACCTTGTCTTATCAAACCTAGAGGTTACTCATACAATTTCCCCAAGAACCCTGAGTGGGTGAGTAAAGTATATTTATAAAAGAGTAGAAAGACAGTATGATTAGCAGTTAGCCATGGAAACATCAATATAACTTAAAAAAAAAGTGAGTAGGGCCTGAAGACACATTTATGTTATTTTCCAATGGTACCATCCACTACACACTAAAAGTGCTTGATCATACCACATTTTTAGATAGGATTACGTCCACTTAAGTATCCCTTACATCAGGACAATCTATAAGGAATACATAAAGAAGAGTCATCCTCTAACATAAATACCATCCTAGTCCTAAATAAAAAAATTCAAATTTGCCTCCCCATCTTCTTGCAAAAATCAATTTTTATACAAAAATATTAAAATATGGTGGACCAGTCTCTACTGTAAAAGGGTGTAAGAGGCTAACCCATCGAGATACTGAACAGGTCTGCTGGTAGTGGGTACCGGCCTATGGTATGAATAGGTAAACCCATCAAAGTACTAAATAGGCTTGTTGGCAGCAGGGCATTCTACCTAGCGAGGGTGATGATTTGACAAACAATAAATAAAATTCCTAAATCTTAAAACTTGTCCCGATGTATGGCATTACTTGTAGGAAAAGATGAAAAGAAGTATGCATGGTTAAGCAAAGGTAAATGAACTCCATCACTCTACCATTGGTAACTAACTTTAAGACAATCCTAAGACTCTCTCACCTACCTCTTCTTAACTATATGTAGGATGTTTTGTCCTATAGGTGGGAACATATTTTAACCGTCTCATCAGACTAATGTGTGAATTTTATCTCTACACTTGAAAAACTATAAATCTTAGGCTATTGGGTGAATTGACTGGTTCCCTATATCTTTGATTGTGAGGTGTCACAATACTTAGGAGTGGGGTAGGGGTTTCCTAAGATGAAAAATGATAAACATTTCCATCTATATTACAATCCATGAGAAGAGGAAGTAGAATCTCTGTCAAAAATTATGTCATATTGTTTTTACGATATCCTGGGATATTATATCAACAATTGTTTATATTGGTATGCTAAATTCTATACCATTGACATCATTGTGTGTGTTATAAGCCTCCTGTGCATTTTTTTGTTTATATAATGGAAGACTACTTAACTGGTTCCTTGTGACAATTACAGATCAATAACAAACTGCTAAATGCTCACTATCATTTGTATTACACGCCTATAAAAAAATGAACAAGTTGTTTTATATTATTACAGATCGATGATAAGGAAATCAACAATGGATAATCCTATTCAAACTCATCCTATCCATGCTCCATTCTCATGTTCACCATGACTGCCAGAAATTGTCCAAGCTGAGTGCTATGGGTGAACATCCATTATGATGGGGATAATTTCCACTTACACTGGAGGACTGGATGGAGTGCTATCTGGAGGACTGGATGTAGTGCCATATGGAAGACCAAATGAAGTGCCATATGTAGGATCAAGTGAGGTATGTATATACTATAAATGATCAAGATCGCATGCAGGAATGATCGTTCGAATTAATTACACTCATTGCAATGGTAAGTTAAGATGTGTTGAATGGTATATTTTTCAAAATTCATGTTGAAAATTGAATTAAAACTTTTAAATGCATTTTTATGATCAAATGTCCAAGTCAAAGACTTGGACATTGATCTAATTATCACATGATTTTGTTTTCCTTGAAATTAAACACCATTAAAAATTCAAACACAACACAATTATCATCACACATGGCGATCATGTATGATGAATTCACCCACGAATTCAACCGTTTCCACCACAATTGTATTAAAAACCGAGTACTCTGCTCCAATTTCCATTTCTCTCATCCTCTATTTGTTGTGTCATGCTCACCCTCTACCCAATTTATTTCTCCTACTCATCCTCCATGATGTAACCATGCCCAATGGTTATGAACCATCCTCCTACGCTGAGCTATTGGCCATTTTTTAATTCACAGAGTGTAGAGAGATCTTCCTCCGCGTGGGGTGGGGACCATTATTGGCTAGTCTACAGGGCCATGACAATGGCGTCTCACTCCAATTCTCTCTTGGGTTCGATGGGAGACTAGCTTGAGTAGTGTCTTTGGTCTTCTTGGTCTTTGAGGAATCTATTACCTTAGCAATGAAATTTCCATGGGTTAGAGATTGATGATTCAAACACCATCAATTGCCATGTCCAAGCTATAACAGAGTGTTCAAGCCTAAATTTCAAAATGTTTATGGGGCCAAAGGATACTCAAAAGAATGGATTAAAGATGAATTAATTAACCCCCTAATCATAATTACCAGGCTAATCACTTGTGAAGGTAGGTACTATGTTTTTAAAGCTTGTCATTTTCGTCTGTTAGCCCATTTTCAATTCAATAAACCCTTGAATTTTCATTTCTACTTCTTGAAAAGCCTTGAGAAAATGTCTTCCCAAGTCCGTAAAAATTTGTCCAACCCTCACAATATTTTATTCCACCATGGTCTCATTAAATTGCTTGTTATATCTGAATTGACAAAACAGAGTAAGACATGGGATGATTTCCTCTACCAATTCTCAAATCCCTGAATCACAGTTAATGAAAGCAAGATATTAGTTTATTTTGGAGTTGTCACCCCATCTAAGACTCATTCTCCAAAAACTCCAAACGCTCCAACTCAAACTATCTCCATGTATGATAAAAAGGATAAGAAAATTATTGATTCCCCTGCAGCCTCATCTGGTAAGAAAATAAAAAATCCTTTTGATAATTCTCCATTTCCTTCAACACCTATTGATCCTCAACCTAAGAAGCTACAATATGCATTCCATCAATATTTTCCTTCGTTTCCTACAAAGAGGAGAGGAGCTAATCGATTCAAGGGGGAATCCTTTCAAAGAAGCACTTGAAGTATGAGTGGCAAGCCCAATATAAAACCTCCAGGCACTTCGGATCCTATTCAATTTTCTTCTGATCATGAGAGCCCCCATAAAAGACTCAGAGAATTTTATGCAGAGGAGTCTAATCATGATAAGGAGGTCAAATCTGAACCTATTACACCAATTCTCCCTCACAAAAACATTGTTACTCCTTCCTCCCAGATGCTTACACCATCTTCTAAAGTTGATATACCTTCTACATCCATCAAGGAACCTAAGCCTTCTTCTGTTGCGACCATTGTTGTGATGAGATAGTTCTTTCGGATTCATCGCATTGGTATCACATTGGTAGCCTAGATAACTTTAGGCTATGATTTTTAATGAAATCCTAGCTATGAATTCGAATTATGATTTCTCGTTAGCACTAGCCATAATTTTGTAGGTTTGCACAGAGTATTTTCATTGTTATGAATTTGAATTAGGATTTTTTATTAAGTGTTAATTATGATTTTATAACTTTGCTTGAGTTAGTGATTTTGAACAGGGTACTTTCTAGCAGTTGTGTGATAAAGTGAATGATTGATGTTGAATATTTTATGTACAATGTTTAAAGATCATATGGATTCCAAGAACATATATTGTTACTTTTATGATGTCAAAACTTTCTATAGACTGCCTTATCCATACTTTACATTTCTCTGTAGAAGTTAGCATTGAGTTAATTCCAGTTAAACTATCATTAGTAGTTAGATGCCATCGTGATGTCATTCACCACCGAAGACACAATCATCACATTTGAATACTGTCACAACACTCTTGATTTTAGTTAAGTAGATTAATGTTTATACTTTGCAAGATAGAAATAGTTGTGAGTTTTTTTAAGAATAGAGTTCACTTGTCAAGATAGTTTTGATAGATTAATTGCTTACTTGCTTACTTGCTCATTCATTCAGAGGTAGATAGATCAAATAATTAAGAAATAGATTACTTGTTTTTTGCTTATTCAAAGAGAGATTGAATAGATTAAATAGCTTTGAAATAGATTAATTGTTATTTTCTTATTTAGAGATAGATTAAACAATCCATAGTCCTAGATTGTCCAAGGCTACTTAGGTCAAATAGTTCATAGTTCTAGAATTGCTTGAAGCTCATTAATTGAGGGTTGATTTAAATAGAATTTGTTGTTTAAATAGATTTTAAAAGGCATATCTTTAAAAAGTATAATTGTAAATTAAAAAGAGTGTTGATCCCTAGGGTAAACTATCTCTTTAGCTAAACAATATTTCCATTAGATTTTCTTTCTGCCTTGGCTCATACTATGCCACAACTCTAATTTTACTTACCCAGTTTGAAAATTTAATTAAGGGAATTAGTACATATAGAATACCCATCAGATGCATTCTAGTTATTTGATCTTATTCGTAGGATGGTTGTCCTTCAAAATCAATAGCCACTCCTACAACAGATGTGGAAAATCACAGAAAAATCCCTCATTAAAATCACTAAAAACATATTTGTTGAGATATTTGCGCGGTGTAAACTTAGGGTTTATGTTGTCATTCTGCGCAAACTTGAGTTCCTTTTTCCTTAACCATATTTCAATCTCCACGTTCATTAGATTCCATGGCCTGAACATTCCTTTCTATGCTTTCATCCTCCATGATTTTCTTCACCAGACCCCTTCCACTCAATCATATGTAGTTCTAGCTGGCAATGAAACCGTTTGTTGGTTACTTGGGCTGACCCAGGTTTTGATCTCAAATAGGTTTCCAACAAAGCCCTCAAAACTATCATCCCTCCTGGTAAACCGGAAGGAAACGTTTCACACAGAGTGTACAACATAGTCTCACCCAAGATAGATTTATGGGGGAATGCAATACTCAGGTGTTTTCACTCTAGGAAAGAGTATGGATTGTGTTTTGGTTCTTTTCCTTATGCATCGACATCATTATTCATTCATCTACTTCTAGGATCAATTCATCATTAAACTATGCATGCATGTTATTAAACTCATATTGAAGCATTCATTCTCTAACTGATACATACCATAACATTCAAACCATCATTCAGACACATGAACATAGTGGATTTACCATGGTTCACCCCCTCCCGAGGCTACATTCACAAAGATCTGTACCTTCTTCTCTTTTATTCATTCTTCTACAATATTTGTGATGCACACATTACATCTCTAGGATTACAATCAAAAGGAGGGTAAGTACCCTATGGGAGGCTAACTAGATCACATCAGGCTCCACAACCTATGACCTAACCCTCAAACACTAGCTTACTCAACTCAACAATACTAACAATAATCAAACTCACATTAATAAACAATCGAACCCCCAACCTAGACCTCCTAGGTAGTTATTTATACTACTCTATTGGCTTATAGCCATTACAATTTTTTCAAAAACCCTAAACCTAACATGGTTAGGCATGTCTACATGTGTTCCATGTTTCTTTTCCTCTTTCACGCTAATTTTCCTTCTTTTTCTACATGTTTTTCTACATCCTAAGGCGCACGCTCCAAAATTAGTCCTTCTCTCCCCAAAATAGGCCTACACCCAACATAGATCTTTCTCCCAAAATAGGCCTGCACCAACATGTCTCCTTCCCCACCAGATGCATATGAGGATATTCCTGAGGTCGCGATGAGTTAGGGTCTTTGGGTGGAAATACCCGGCTGCATGCATTGTAGGTTGAATACTAGATTCAGGTTGAAGTTGGGCGACCAACTTTGTGCACTTTTAGTTGAGGTGTGAGTCTGTTATGTGTTGATGCGAGAAATTAGGGTAGATCCTATTCTCTTGGATATTTTGAGGGAGATGTTGTGTGATATGATGTCTCTTATGCATCATATCATCATAGCTACCAGGCTACTAGCAGAGAGGAGGGTTGTTGATGATACAAACTCTTCCTCCAATACTCGTTCATCCAATACTCCATTTACTGATGAGGGTGGCCATGCTACTTCTCCACTTCCTCCTCCTCCTCCTTCACCTCACCCAAATGAGAAGGCATCACCTATTCCTCCACCACCTGTTTCTCATCAAATATTCGACCAACCACCTCCTCCTCCACCTCCTACTTCTCCTCACATAGTCAACCAACCACCTCCTCCTCCTCCACCTCCTGCTTCTCCTCATAGAGTCGAACAACCACCTCCTGATATTCCACTTCCTCCTAACCATCCATCATCTTCTACTACATACTAGGCCTCCACTACTCTTGTAGATATGATTATCACATCGGCTAGACTAGATATGTTATAACAGTTATTTGACTTGTTCATGATATATATATATATATATATATATATGGTGCATTTTTTATGTTCATGTTGATGTAATTAATTTGTATGTTGATGTTGATGTGTATATTGTTAGGTCATGTTAGATATGTTTGTTAAATGTGCTTGATAGATGTGTATGTTATAACAATGTTCATTAGATGTGCATTTTCCCTGTTGATCATGATGATGTACTTAATTAATGTATATGTTGATGTTGATGTGTACGTTGTTAGGTCATGTTAGATAGGTTTGTTAAATGTGTTTGATAGATGTGTATGTTAAATGATGCTTGTTATATGTGTGTGATGATGATGTTAGACAATGCTTGTGTTTTGTTAGATATGATCACAATGATGATGTCCTGTTAGATTATTAGATATGTGTGCTAGATAATTAATGACGTTTATATGTGCTAGATGTATATATAATTAGATGATGTTAGAAAATTTAAATGTGTATTTTAGATGATATTTATGTTTGTAAGATGGTTAGCATCATGATGTTTATTTTTATTAAATGATCTTTATTATAGATTATGTACTGGTGAACTTATATCAAAAATTTATATATGAAACATAAAGACTTAATTTAAATAAAAAAATGTAAAGATATTTTTATAAATTACAAAGTTCAATATGGTTGAAACTATAATTCAAAAATTACCATAAACATTTTTCTATTGCACAGATAGTTCATACATATTCATTCTAACTAAATTCTTCTTCAAAACCAAAATTACATATGAATAAATGTTATTTTCCATTGTACTATTTAATCTTTTTGAACAGACTCTTCTACACTAAAAATTGTTATTATAAAAAGTTATGATCTCCAATGATAAGCATTCTATTGGCCCTAAAATTTTGTGGATGCAAATCTTCTTGTTGTTATTTTTGTCATTATTTCGTAAGTTGATTGCTATCAAAATTTTAAATTACTTCATTAATTGAGCTTTTAGTCAAGATTGGGGGAATAATTTAAATAATTCGAAAAACAATGATGAAAGTATGTAAACTAAAAAACACTTTAGTTAAAAAACAAATTATCACAAAAACCAAATTTAAATAACATTATATAGTACTTGGATCATTATGAAAAACATCACACTTCATTATAATTATATATTTAGTAATTAAGAAATCCATTAATATACTAATACAAATAAAATAATAAAATTTAATAATAAATTTTATTCAAATTATTTAAAATTATTAAGGATATCATTTATTAGAAAATTATAAATTGTTTTATGAAATACTAATATATAAAATTAATGAAAAAAATAAACTTCATCTTTGTCTTGATGAATCAAATCTCAAGTCTCACAAACTTAGTATTAAACAATATACATAGATTACATCTAATTATATTTCAAAATCTAATGATCTCTTGTATCTTTCCAATGTAACCTAACTTCCCTTGTATTAGGTTTTGATCGCGGTGGCTAGCACGACTAGATTGATCGAACTCGACTTTCACTCAATAGTCTTGTTTCATGTGTCCATCATTGACATCCTCTGTGTGAAAATGATTTCCATATTCCCACATATATGGGAACAAATGAACCTATAAAAAAGTGAAAAAATCACAGTGTCATGTGTATAATAACACTACCAATAAAATATAAAATATAGATTTTACAATTTAAAGGTGCATTATGTAGTTAAAAATGTACACAAATAGATTATTACTGGGTTGTTTCACCCAATCCCTATGTTTAGTGCATCCTCTTCAGCACATGGGTAATGACCGGATGCACAGTATTTAATGTTGATTATGTGACAAGATTTCTCAAAATATAAGGGACTTGATGGTCAGTTACCTCAATATTGTCGAGAAACATGTGTTTGAAATGCCAAACTTTGCTTTCAAGTTGTATAGTAAGTCATCCCTAGCTAGGTAGAATTTGACCAGCTAGGTCTAAAGAGAGGGGTGGTGAAAACAGATTTCAGGCTTTCAAAAAATGTACTAGTGATATGATCATCATCCCCTAGCTCATCATTCTTGAATGAATATAACAACATTGTCTCCATGGTATTCATATCCCGTAAATAATCATCCATACCAACCTCTATTTGATTGAATCCATTGCCAACTTGTGAAGAAATACTATTGTTGTATTCATTCCTAATTGGTGAATCTGGATGTAGTGGGAATTGAATAGGTGGTTCATTCAACCATTGTTGGTATGCTTCCTCTCCAATTTTTGCTCTTATTGCATCCTTATTTCAATTTGACAATGTAGTGGGGTGCAATAGAAGATGATAGGTAGGTCACTCATCATCGAGATCTTAATTTCAAAAATATTGAACATTAGTACATCGATGACATTAGTAAGAACAATGAAATTGGTTTTTCAAACTACATTATACCAAACAATTATTAGCATCATTGACCCAAGATTGTGACTGGAAGATGACATGTTACAATTGGTAGGGTAAAGAGACTGTCCATTTTCATCTACCAACTACTTGCAGTATATTTCTCCTAATAAGAGCTTCCGACATTTTTGAACTGGTGGAATATTTTCTACACCTGAACTCAATTTTGAATCAGGATCCTGCAAATTTGGGTACATTTTTATTCATATTGACATGGATAAAATAAATAAATTCAATTAGATAATCAAAATATAAATAAAATATGAACTTACTAGAGATGGAAAGGGAGAAATCTGTGATGGACTTTGAGCAATATGGAACGAGCTGGAATTTGAAAAATTGACCATTTGATATTATAAGATTTTCTCCCTGCATTTGATAAAAATCATCAATAAATTTTTAAGAATAAGGTGACTTTAAGCGGAAAATGTATACTATAAAGTACTACAAGTCATGTGGAAATAAAAATTCATATAACTTTTAAATCATAATGGTGTGTTTATTTAAACAAAATGCATCGGTGCATCTATACCAATATAAAGCACCGAGGCGTTTAATTACTAAACACATTGGTTCTTAAGATTTTAAATAAATAAAAAATAATTATATGATATCGGTGCTCCAAAAATATTTAGCACGTCGGTGATTTGTATAAACAAATGCACCGGTGATTTATATTAATAAACGCATTGGTGTTTTGAAAAACTTATAAAAAAAAGTGCGACTTTGTTTTTTTACAATTGAAAAATGAGCGGGAATTTATTTTTCGAAAATCTAATTTCATAAAGTCCTTTAAATAGTAAGAAGCTATTCACTATTTCATTATTTTTCCAAAATTTACAGGGGAGATATTTGCAAGAGAGATATACCAGGGAGCACTATGGAGAAACATAATACTCTGGAACAACAAAATTATTCAAAAGATTAGAATTTGGAGGGTATGGTGATTCATTCAAAACCTTTTTCATAAAGTCCTTTAAATAGTATTAAGTTATTCACTATTTCAATATTTTTTGAAATTTG
>SNQJ01S0115460.1:11370-32843 GCA_010110895.2 Picea sitchensis
TGTAGTCCGTAATAAAAAGAAAATTGTACATACATCTTGTGTTCTTTGTGTTCATTGTGGTGATGACTTGTTGATGATATATTGTTGATATGTGCTCGCATCTAACTGATTATAAATGAAAGAAATGAGTAATGAATAAATGTTGAATGCTAATTGATGAGTTTTTTTGCAAGAGGGAAGTTTTGGGAAAAAGTGCCCCACACTCATTCACCCCCCCGCCCCCCACCTCTAAGTGTGGTAGGTGTGTCCAACAGTTTTTTCTTATGGGAAACAATGAAATGATCTTTCTATCAAGACTTTCATGAGCCTTGTGTTTGAATGTTTTCGATACATGATTTATAGTAGTCTTTTCCTTAACTGTTCATTGTTTTGCTTAAGGTTGTTTTCAAATAAAATTTTGGTTGTGTCTCATATTTTTATTGAAAATTATAATGTTGTTAGGTCTTTAAATTGTTATTTAGATATTAACGGTCATTTTTCTAATTCACCATTCTTGTATTGATTTTGTTTGCATGAAAAAGAGTTACATTTTGACTATTTTGATTATTATAAACAATAGTAAAATAAATTCTTTTGTTAATTATATATGTATTTCATTTTATGGAATGTTTTTCATAAACTAAAAAAATACCATATGTTTGATTTTGAAGTGCAAATGGAATTGATATTATAATTGTTTAGCTTTTCCATAAGAGGGAAATCTTGAGACTTTTCTTGGTTGTGTTTCAGTTAAGTTTCATGAAATATCACACTATATAAGTTCTATCTCTTGTGTATGAGGTGATTCTTGTTTGCAGATTGATGGTTATGTTTCATTTTTAATGTGAAGGAAGATTCAGTTATTAGATTTAATTTATGCTCCCGTGGGATAGGATTTTATCAAGTTTATTTTTTTGTACCTTTGAAACTACATTTTTGGATTGAAAATTCACATTTAGATTAGAAGATCTTTAAAAGAGTCTTCCCTCTAGGAGAAAATCATCTTATTGGCTAACGGAGCGATAAAACCCGTCAGGAAAAATCATACCGAACAACTTGGGTTTTACCCTAAGGAACTCAGACTGGGTTGTTTCTCTTACATTGATGAGTGGTCAATTCTTCCTGTCAATAGTTACATAAGTGGCAGTCTCTTATTTTAGGTTATGGGAAAGTATTTTCCATATTTTAGCATGAGGATGACTAGGTTTCACATTTCATAATGAGGAGGTTGTGATGAAAATTTTGAAGGGAAGATGTTTCTGGAACTCTTCATATTTTTCCTTTATGCCATGTTTTGTCTATTTTGACCCCATAATTGAGGTATCAAAGAAAATTCTTCTTTGGATTAGGTTTCCAAGCCTCCCCTTTGAATTTTGGTCCGAGAAAGTGATTAGGGATTTAGGAGGATCTCTTGGAAAAGTTCTAGAGGTGGATATCTCATTTAAATCCAATCCTTTATGGACTATAGCTTGGGTATTGGTGGAGATTGATTTGGACGAGGGTCTTGCAAACACACTAGAAATTGTATTTGGAGATTGATTCCATTTAAAAATTATTTATTACTATAAAATTCCCTTTTTCTATGCCTATTATCATTTATATGGTCACGTGATAGTATGTTTTCCTCGCCCATTTATAAGGAGGGTTTAGAAAAAAAAATAGGAATCGACTCTGGAAGGAGGGAAAAAGGTCAAGGTAAGAGAAGCAGTTGTTGTTGATAACTCTTCAACAACATTGTATCCATAGTCAAAGGATGTAAAAGGGGTGGAGATGGAAGATCTAGCTATAAATACTGGAAAGAGGATGGAGGTATCAATCAATAATAACATCATTCTATAAGACAAGGAGGGTGAGTAGGTGGTTCTTGGTCCAACTCCACTGCTCCAAGTGGAAAAATTGGTATCTTTACTTGGTAAGTTCTCTTTTGAGCCCTTGATTGCTTTGGGACAAGTTAGTGATTTTAATTCTATTACCATGTCCAGAGACAAAGAAGATAATTATAATATTTTAGTACTGAGAGTACTTTTATGTGATGAGTCTCAGAACACCTCACTTATTAGGGTTCATAACCTTCCTATAAATCTAGATCACATCTGTAGGGAGAAGAAAAATCAAGATTTAGGCTCCTCTTTGAAATGTTCATTGAGTAAAGATAGGAATGGTACGATTCTTTTACGTTACGTTAGTGGGGAAGGGATTTCATCCTTGGAAACTAGAAGATATTTCTTAAGATCTAGTAAAGGAGATTCTAATAAGGGAGCATCCTATTTGCATGGGAGTTTAGGGCATGGTCCTGTATTAGAATTTGGAATAGGCCCTATGTGAAGTTTCAATTAAACATAAATAGAGAACCTAGCTAGAGAAATTCATAGAAATCTTACAAGAGAGAGAGAGAGAGGGAATAATTAAATTTTATTAAATGAATGGTAGAATGAGTAATAAATACATGAAATACTCCATCCACCATATCAATGATCTAGAGAGATATGGACACTCACTGAAAGAAACCAGATTAATTTGACACCTAGTTCTAGTTAACTTTCCTATGCAATCATTAGTTAATTGAGTCACATGTGTGAAGATGAACATGCATGCACGTGATATGTACCCTCCTGGACACATGCATGTGATCTGCACTCTCCTAGTGACAAAAATGAGGTGAACATGCAACTGTAGGTGATAAAACCAAGGTTTCCATGCATGAGTTTCCTCCCCTAGTCTGACTGAAGTGTAACTGAGTCAAAACTTAAGAGGGAAGGAAACCTATTTTATAGGAGGCATCCTATTTTTTAGGGAATATTCTTAGGAGAGAATATTATAATCTATGGATAAATCCATCAACATTAGACTAGAATACTTAGGAAAAATAATTACTAGGTGAGTGTGTAATATCTCCAACACCCCTCCCCCCCCTGAACACTACTAGGGTGTAAATGAAGAATGGGTCCCGGAAAAAAGGCCATGTTAGGTACCCATTTTACAATGCATATAATGAATGAACACCGAGAATAAAGAAATAGGGAAAACCTCATGGGAAAATTGTCCCCCAAAGTACAATGATGAAAAAGAAGAAGGACAATTGCTAGGCAATTATGTCCTTCACTCCAAGGAGATCTCACAACTGTGCAATTTTATGCTTGGTGAATAATTTGTTGAAGATGTATATGTCTATAAGGATTTTATGAATTATATGCACCGGTGAGATATCTATATATATCCACTTTCTCTTATTGGAACGAAGAAGATACAAATCCCCTTCATTCATGGTATTTTTCCAATATGGATTCCCTTCAACCTATGCATATGCTTAAGGGTTAGATTCTAGAACTATTTAGCAATGCATGCACATTACTGGTCCTATGGTTGTGAGAGCATGTGAATCTCCCTCAAATTGGTATCTCGTCCTTCTACGAATAGCAAGATCATCCAAAATATAATTGTTTTTCGGTAGGATGGATTTTTCCCATTTGGATATTTGATTTATCTCATCATATACATGCTCAATATCCTTCAAATCTGACTCTAAAATTAGATCTACAATCTGATTTGATTTGGAGGAGACATCATCTCGAATGTATGGAACAAGAGGATGTGCAAAATTCTTTACATGTGGCTCCTAATATGCATGCATGGGGTGTGAAAACGTATCTGCAAGTGTCACATGAGATGCATGCATAACACATGCAAAATTATTTTAATGTGGCTTCTGAGATGCATGCATGGGAGTCTCTACACGTGGCTCCTGAGATGCATGCATGATGCATGTGGAATTCTCTACATATAGATCCTGAGATGCATGCATGGCACATATAGAAGTATCTATATGTGGCTCCTGAGATGCATGCATGGTGCATGTAGAAGTCTCTTAAAATTGAGAATCTTGTTCTTCCAGTGGATTTTTTTCTTGCTTTGTCTTGTCAATATCCTACACATATGTTGGATCATGTTGTCATTGATGCCAATGGTTTGACTATTTGGGAGAATGTTGGATCATATGTAATTGATGTAAATCGTTTGGTTTGATTGATGTCAAGTAATTGATTGATATGACACCCTTGATGAGAATGATATATGTCCAAGTGGAAACCAATTGATAAAGATGGATCATTAGTATGATGCATTGATGAAGATGGATCAATGAGTTGTCATTGATACATGATGCACAGTTTATATATATCATGCAGTGGTGAATTGATGCAAAGATGAATCATTATTATCTTATCATGGTTAATAAGGTGCACAAATAGATGAACTCCAAAGTGGTCCCCTTATGGTGAAAACCCTCACGAAAAGATGCTTTACGGATTGAGTTATCCTAGGAGAACGGTTGGAGGACCCATGCTTGTATGTGGAATAATGAGATGAAGATCAATGAAGTTGTTGGTGAAACTATCCTAGATGGATATTTCTTGTCATGCCATTTCCGGTGGTATGTGGAATGTCACATAACTCCTCACGGTTTGAGAGTTATGGCCTTATGAAGATGAAGGAACCCCATATGAAGGCTTGAATCCCACAAGGTCAAAGAAGTTAAAGTGACCTAAAATAAGAAATCATTATTTAAATGATAAAGTAAAGTGACAAAATCAAGAAAGATTATTTAAATGATAAAATGAAGTGACAAAATCAAGAAGGAATACTTAAATGATAAAGTATTGGAGAACTTTCTATTCATGGAAAGTGGTTAACCCTAAAATAAGAAAAATAGGTTAAGTGACCTAGAAATGGGTTAAGTAACCTAAACTGGGTTAAGTGACCTAGAAGATGAAAGTGTAAATAAGAAGCTAGGATCTCTTGTAAAATGTACTTTTGGTGAGAATCCTTGTGGATCAATGGAGAGCTTCTTATGAATATCTTGTGGAGTATTGATGGAGATCTTCTTGTGAGAGCATCATATTGGTGTGGATATCTTGAGCATGATTGAAGATCTATTCTGAGGAAGAGAGCGAGAGGAGGATTTCATGGATGCACCAAAATTTCGGTAATGTTGGAGATCTTGATGGCAAAAGTCTCGGATTCATAGAAAACCCTATTTTCTGATGCCCACGCGGGTTGTCTGTGTATAGGGTGCATGTACACATGGGTTGGATGTGTATAGAGTGAGTGTACATGTGGGTTGACTGTGTACAGGGAGCGTGGATTGAATAACCTCATGGAGATTTGTGTTTGAGCTGGTGCCAAGCTCTTGGATGATGAGGCAGGTTCCAGATCTGCATTCTATGGCCTCAGATATATCAGTAAGACATTGGTATGGTTACATTATTGTCTTGATAGATGATATTGTTTGATATGTTGTGAATGCTTATGGAATTCTTGGTATGGCTTCTATGATGTGGCTCAATTTGGTTGATTTGGTTGATGGAGTGAGCAACACTCTTGTGATTCAGTAGTGACATGATTGCTATGGTATACTAGTTATTTATACATGATTGAGATAGCATTCATATTGATTTATTGTGGAGCATGAGCAAGCTATTAGTAATTCCATTGGATTTATCAGGAGCATGAGCAAGCTACTGGAGAGCTTGATGTACAGGACCTGGTTGTGGGTCAGTTTGGACAAGGGAAGATAGAAGAGAAATTGATCAGTAGTTGCACAGATCTAAGCACGTGAAGAAAAGAAAACTCTAGTTTCTCGGCTAAGCAGAGTTTCATTATAATAATCACACGCTCACACGCTGGCTATAGTGAGCTGTGGAGCATACACATCACGGTCAGACTAATCGATAAAAAGTCACACCAAGGACGTAGATTGATATATGTCGAGGATTGTTTCCTCATCCTTACGGCAATGGTGAATGTGTCGAAGTCTTCATATAGTAGGTGCCTTGTAGATTAAAATTTCATTCATTGTTGTTGATAAACCCCAAGGATTGTAGTCCATACAAAAATAAAATTGTACATGCATCTTGTTTTCTTTGTGTCCATTATGATGATGAATTGTTGATGATATATTGTTTATATATGTTGTTGATATGCGCTTCACATCTAACTTGTTATAAAATGACAAAGAATGGGTGACGAATAAATGTTGAATGTGCTAATTGATGAGTTTTTGTGCAAGAGGGAATTTTGGGAAAAAGAGCCCCACACTCATTCACCCCCCAAGTGTGGTAGGTGTGTCCAACAATTGGTATCAGAGAGGGCCTCACTACAATCCTTAACAATCTTGAAAAGAGATCCATAGACACGCTAAATGGATGATGAAGTTCCAACCTTGATGAGGGAAAACTATTCTACTTGGAGAATAGAGATGAGAGTGCATTTGAAGACAATGGAGAAGCCATTTGAAGGCAACCATCGGTGGATATGCAGCCACGCTGAAGAACAAGTCAAAGTTTGCATCCAAAGGAAGGAAAGAAGAATGATGCATTGGCTCAAGACACCTAGTGGACTCTCAACCCCTATCAAATAGAGCATGGGACAATGCACTATCACTAAGGATCTATGGCTAAAGCTAGAGGAGACATATCAAATCAAGGAAGAGAAAGAATAAATTGAAGACCAATCCATCAAGATCATCAAAGGTAAAGAATCATCAAAACCTTGAATGCATTATTTCTAAATGTGATCTTTGAAAACATTTCAAGGAAGATAAAGAACCAAGTGATAATAACACAAAGGAAAATCTCTTGAAGACATTCCAAATGAAAGCAAAGAAGTATGCTGATATTGGCAAAAAGGAAGATCATGAGGATATTTCAAATGAAGGTAAATAGAACACTCTAAAGCCCCTTCAATGCAAATGATGATGGATGATGATATTTTTCTCACAAGAAGAAGATGTAGATATACTTGTGTAAAGTTTGATGATATTTATCCCAATGAAAGAATAGAAGAAAATCTATACTAAAAAAACTTCAAAAAGGAAATTGAAGAGGGTTTATATAATGTATAGAGCACTCATTTTTATACACCTATAACTATCTTTCGGATAACACTAAGCAGATTCTTAGGAGGAGTCTATGCACATCTTGAAGAAAGCCAAATGATCAAGGAACAAGAAGAGATAAATAAGAATCAATTAGAAGAAAAGAAGAAGACATCACAAGAGAGTAAAAGATGGAAAAGAAGACATGAATATATATGATGAGATTAGTAAAGCCTTGGAAACCATTGTCCATCCTTCAAGACCCAAATTGAAGAAGCTTTCAAAAGAATAGAGGAACTATTGAATAATCAAATAAAATGAAAAGAAGAGTCATGTTGTAAGTTAGAAGCTGAAATTGTTGACCTTAGAAAGAAGGTTGAAAAGTCAAACAAATTTTGAATAGCTCACGAATCTTGAGATCTTGAAATGTCAAAGACCATCATGTGATAAATCAGTCTCTATTTCAAAGGGAGAAGATAAACATGTTGAAGCAAGCAACTCAAAGAAGCATGAGGTAAGTCCATCAAAGAAAGAAGATACATTGCAAAACAACCACCTACATAAGGAAAAGAAAATTTAAAAAGTACAAAGCAAGGAAGACATCTAGAAGCCATTTTGGGACACCAAAGCAAAGGTACGAAAGCATTTTCATGGAAATTGTTATTCATGTAATGATATGGTCACAAATATTTTGAATGTAGATCTTATGAAAGGAGATATAATGGAAGATTATATAACACCACAAGGTGTTATATGTGATCAAATAGGACATATTGTTGTTCAGTCTAACTCTATGAGATGCCATGTGATGTAGCGTGGATTTTGGCCACAGATCCCATGAGTGTTGGAATACAATAAGAAAGTACATGATAAGGAATTCATATAATGGCTAGAAGAAGGAAATCGAAGTAATAAAGGGAGACATCTTTGAAAAGATGGATAATCAGAGATCAAGTTCTGAAGAGAAAGGTCATCTACGTATGCAGAAGAAGACAGAGAAGCTAGACTGTAATGAAAGATTGAAGGGAAGTTCAAACAGGCCATCTACTAAGGCATACGCAGATAACTATGACAAATACCATGTGATGATCTTTGAAAGAAACGCTGCACACACACGCCAGCTTGTGCAACAAGTCGGCAAGTGGTTCCGTTGAAAACCCCTTGGGAAAAAGCAAGCAATGCACATGTCTGAGTTTGATGTGATGGTATAACTCTATATTCCGGTGTCTGACATTGTTTATTGCGTGTTCCTCGACTATTTTCTGTGTTTTCAAGTGGTGAGATCACAAAATGGTATAATAAAAACAAATCTTGTGTGCATGGCACCAACCCATGAGTATGGTTTGATGTTGATCATTGAGTACATGGTCGGTACCCTTTGAAATTTCATTGATATATCTTATGATGGCTTATTGGAAGCATATGTGCTTGTTGGATATCATGGTGCATGCATTTTCATGTGGATGGCTACACATTGACATGTAGTTGATAATGTCATACAGGCCATCATTGGGGAGTCTTAGCTTATTGATGCATGGTTGATATAATTTTCGGTGCAAGTAATGATGTATGATGGGTACACTCATGGATGGCATTTGTTTAGCATATTGATAGATGCAATAATGTTGGCATATTGGTAGATGCAAAATACGTTGGCATGGTGGATACATTTCATGGATGATAATTTCATATTACTGTTGATGTACATGGTTGATGTACATGGGTGTTAGTGTAATGCAGGGCACATTTTGGTACATGATGTACTTCTGGTAAGCAGCTAGATACATTGTTCATGATTCTCTATTTCATTGATGACATCTTTGCTCTCATGATGTATGGTATGGCACAAGTTTGATGCACGCGAACAAGTCCAAGGATCGCCATATGGTAGCATATTGTTCATCCTTGCGTAGAAGATAGGGGAGACATACCCTTAGGTAGTCATTCTTCTTCCCATGATTCTAGAGGGAGATATTTATCGAGCACATACCTAGAAAAGAGACCCATACTCTGAAGAAAGAGCACATAAGCATAATTCCGTGGGGAGCGACTATCGCAGGGGAGAGTATGTCTCGATGTATTTTCAGCATTACATCATATTGATATCCCCTTTTGAACAAGGGGATATATTATTTAGAGGAAGATCAAAGGCACTTGGACAAGGGGAGAATCCCCGAGAGGAGAATGGCCCTTGCCATTGATGTCAGTTGGGGAGAGATAATGACATTGATGTGTTTGATGTTTATTGATGGGAGAGAATGATAGTCACATTGAATATTGATGAAGAGAATGCCTTATCTACATCTTTGACATCAATAATTGGTATTTGGAGTTAACATCAATGTTGGTATTTCCATCAATGCCAGTTGGGGATATTGTTGGATCACGTTGTCATTGGATGCCAATGGTTTGACTATTTTGTGAGAATGTTGGATCATATGTCATTGATGTAAATGGTTTGGTTTGATTGATGTCAAGTAATTGATTACTTAACAATTGATATGATGCCCATGATGAGAATGATATATATCCAAGTGGAAACCAATTGATAAATATGGATCATTAGTATGATGCATTGATGAATATGGATCAAATGAGTTGTCATTGGATACATGATGCATAATTTATATATATGATGCAAGCAGGAATTGATGTAAAGATGAAGTATTATTGTCTTATCATGGTTATAAGGTGCACAAAATGGATGAACTCCAAAGTGGTCCCATTTATGGCGAAACCCTCACGGGAAGACGCTTTACTGGATTGAGTTATCCTAGGAGAGTGGTTGAGGACCCATGTTTGTATGTGGTATAATGAGATGAATATCAATGAATTTGTTGGTGAACTATCCCAGATGGATAGTTCAGATCACGCTACTTCCTATATGGAATGTCACATAACTCCTCACGGCTTGAGAGTTATGGCCTTGCTGAAGATGAAGAACCCATAATGAAGTTGGGTCAGTCGGCCAAGGTCAAAGAAGTTAAAGTGACCTTAAAAAAGAAGAAATCATTATTTAAATGATAGCAAAGCAACAAAATCAAGAAAGATTATTTAAAATGATAAAACAGAAGTGACAAAATCAAGAAGGAATACTTAAATGATAAAGTATTAGAGAAATTTCTATTCATGGAAAGTGGTTAACCCTAAAAATAAGGAAAATAGGTTAAGGACCTAGAAATGGCTATAACCTAAAATGGGTTAAGGGACCTAGAAGATGAAATTATAAATAAGAAGCTAGATCTCTTGTAAAATGTACATTTGGTGAGAATCCCTTGTGGATCAATGGAGAGCTTCTTGTGAATATCTTGTGGAGTATTGATGGAGAGCTTCTTGTGAGAGCATCCTATTGGTGTGGATCTCTTGAGCATGATTGAATATCTATTCTGAGGAAGAGAGTGAGAGGAGGATCTCATGGATGCATCAAAGTTTCAGCAATGTCAGAGATCTTGACGGCAAAAGTCTCGGATTCATAGAAAACCCTATTTTTTTATGCCCATGTGGGTTGTCTGTGTATAGGGTGCGTGTACACGTGGGCTGGTTGTGTATAGAGTGAGTGTACACGTGGTTTGACTGTGTACAGGAAGCGTGGACTAAGTAACCTAATGGAGATTTGTGTTTGAGCTGGTGCCAAGCTCTTGGATGATGAGGCAGGTTCCAGATTTGCATTCTATGGCCTCAGATCTATCACTAAGACACTGATATGGTTACATTATTGTCTTGATAGATGCTATTGTTTGATATGTTGTGAATGCTTAAGTCATTCTTGGTATGGCTTCTATGATGTGGATCAATTTGGTTGACTTGGTTGATGGAGTGAGCAACACTCTTGTGATTCAGTAGTGACATGATTGCTATGGTATGCTAGTTATTTATACATGATTGAGATAACATTCATATTGATTTATTATGGAGCATGAGAAAGCTATTAGAGAGCTTGGATGTGTTGTGACTAGATGTGGGTCAGTTTGGATAGTGGAAGACAGACGAGAAATTGATTGCATGTTGTAGAGGATCAGAGAATGTGAAGAAAAGAAAAACCCTAGTTGCTCAGAAGCATACGCTTGTTTCATTATACACTGGTTGTGTTCACATGTGGGCTGTAGTGAGCAAGGGAGCGTACACACGTGGGCTACACTACTGACAGGTCGCGTACCTGTTGACAGATTGATATATGTTGAGGATTGTTGCCTCATCTCAGTTGGTGCTGAGAATGTAAGTTGAGTCTTACATATAGAGTTGGTGCTCTTGTAGAGTTGTACTCTATTCAAATGTTGTTGATAAACCCCAAGGATGGTAGTCCGTAATAAAAATAAAATTGTACATACATCTTGTGTTATTTGTGTCCATTGTGATGAGGACTTGTTGATGATATATTGCTGATATATGTTGTTGATATGTGCCTACATCTAACTGGTTATAAATGACAGCAATGGGTAATGAATAAATGTTGAATGCTAATTGATGAGTTTTTGTGCAAGAGGGAAGTTTTGGGAAAAAGAGCTCCACACTCATTCACCCCCCCTCTAAGATGCATGCATGATGCATGTGGAATTCTCTACATATAGATCCCGAGATGCATGCATGGCACATATAGAAGTATCTATATGTGGGTCCCAAGATGCATGCATGGTGCATGTAGAAGTCTCTTAAAATTGAGAATCTTGTTCTTCCAGTGATTTTTTTCTTTCTTTGTCTTGTCAATATCCTACACATAATCTTCACAATCTTCCTTTATCCCAAATAAGACCTCCAATTTGGTTCATACTTCGACTGGAGTTGAGAGTGATATCACATGATATTGAATTTCAGGAGAAACAGACATACAGATAAGTTCAAAAGCCATATCTTTCCTATTGAAGATATGAATTTTCTTATCAGAAAAATTAGGCTCTTCTTCGATTGCCATGATTATTTGATATAAGCTTGTATATCTGAGAAGAAATATGATCTTTGGATTCCAATCGAAATAATTGTTTGGCATAAGAAGTGTCGATGACCAAAATTCCATTCTTTATGACTATTTCCATCTTTTATACCTAAAAATGAATTCTTGTGTGCCTTTCTCCTAGCACTTGTGTTCTTTGATACCATGTGAAGTTTTAGTGAAACCTGCATAGAGAACCTAGCTAGAGAAATTCACACAAAGCTTGCAAAAGAAATAGAGAGAGATGGAAGAATGATAGAAAGAATAATTGAATTGTATTAAATGAATGGTATAATGAGTAATAAATACATGAAATACACTACATGCCTAAGTAAATGTGCCATAGTAGTGATCTAGAGAGATCTAGGTACTCATTGATAGAAATCAGAGTAATCCACCACCTAGTCCTAATTAATTGTTCCATACAATCATTAGTTAACCGAGTCACACGTGTTGAGGTGAGAGAAACACATTCATGCACATGATATTCACCCTCCTAGCCACATCCATGTGATATGTGCTCTCCTAGTGATAAAAATGAGGTAAACATGCAACTGTTGGTGATAAAACTGAGGTTGCCATGCATGAGTTTCCTCCACTAGTCTGAATGAAGTGTAATCGTGTCAAAACTAAAGAGGGAAGGCACCCTATTTTATAGGAGTCACCCTATTTTGTAGGGAATATTCTAAGGAGAGAATATTCTCATCTATGAATAGTGCCATCAACATTAGACTAGAAAACTTAGGAAAATGAATTACTAGGTGACTGTGCAATATCTCCAACACCCTATACGAGGAATGTCATTATTGAGACATGCATAGGACAAAGAAATGAGAGAAATTAAACAAGGAAAAAAAAACCTTGGAGGTGGTCCTTAGAGAAGGGAAAAAACCTTGGAGGTTTCCTTAATGATCATTCTCTCCATAAACATTCGAGGTCTTGGAATTCACCCTAAAAAATTTCACTTTCCCATTGGGTGGAATTATATATACCAAACAATATATTGGTACAAAAAAATATGGGAGAAGGTGTGCAAATCATCCATGAATTGTCTTGTATGTTTAAGGGTTGGGATTTTGATCTATCATTAGATGTGATCAAGAGTTCTAGAGAGTTTTAATGGGGTGGGAAATTTATGTAACTCCTAACATTTGTTGACATTGATTAAGTTAGAAATACCAATTTCATCTTAAAGGATTTGGAATAAACCATTTCATTTATTAATTTTTATGGTCCCTACCAAGACAACTATTATTTTTGGGATTCTTTCTTTGATCTTCAGTCTATTAAATAAGAGGTTTTAATTTGAGGTGATCTAAATTGTCTAGTTTCTTATGCTGAGGTTTGGGGCTAGAATGTCACTATGGATAGGGATGCACCATATTTGAATCCCAAGATACAATATATTTGGTTCATGGATGTGGAAGCATCAGAATTGAATCCAACATGGTGAAATAATCAATGTTTTTGAGAGGGGAGAGCCAATACGCTAGAAAATTTCCTAGCCTAAAAATACATGATATCGAAGGTAGATTGAATTAGGACTTGGATTGAAGCTTTTGAATTTTTAGTCTAATGTGTTACTTTTCTTCAAATAGATCATCAAAATTATAATCCATCAATTCCCTTTAAGTTTAACCAATAGTGGTTGATATATGGGGAGTTCAATAATTTGGTATTAAATGAACAGACTGGTTTTAACCCAAATTTAGGGGAGTCAATGTTCTTTCAATTCATATTTTCACTAAAAAAGATAAAGGAAAAAAAAAGGCATCCATAGATTGGGAAATGAATAAAAGAAAATGGATGGATAATGATTTAAAGATGGTCAATAAGGAGATAAAATCATTCTTTGAGAAAAATGAAGATGAGATTTTCTCTAAGGAGGATGGTGTGAAACTAAAAGAACTGTAGGGGAAGAAACAATGAATTTTTTCTTGGAGATAAAAAGAGTGGAGGATAAAAATTTGTGCCATTTGGATTGAGAAAGGGGATGAAAATACAAAATTATTTCATAAATTTTATTTTCATAGGAAAATAATAAAAACATTTATGGGAGACGAGGAATTCTAAAGGACAACTTGTCAACACTTTTTCAATAATTTTTTAAGAAGGTACCAAACATTTCCAAACTTGTTTAAAGAGCTTGAGAGGAAAAAATGCAGATATTTTAAAGATCGCCACCTTTTTTCCTAGGTTTCTAACAGAGGAAAACAAACAAGTGCTGATGTAAGAGGTTTCAAAGGATGAATTGCAAATTGTTTTGGCTTCATTCAAAAAATAGAAGAGTCTCAAACTAGATGGGTGGCCTGTTGAGTTTTTTGTTAGTTTTTATGAGATGTTGGAGGGAGATTTATTAAGAGTGATTGAGGAGATCATGTCCACAAGGAAGGTGTAAAAATTTCTCAATGCTATCTTTTTTTTCCTTAATTTTGAAAAAAGACAAACCTGATCCAATTGCAGATTTTCATCCTATCTTTTTATGCAACTATTTATATAAAAAAAAAATCGAAAGTGCTAGAAACAACGGTTAGAAATATCTTCATATGTTATTTCCCATGAAGAATTTGGTTTTCTTACAAATTGACAGATCTATGAGGAAATTGTTTCATCTCAATAGGGGTTACATACCACTAAGACCAATAATTCCCCAACTACTATTTTAAATATTGATTTGTCAAAGGCATATGATAGGAAAAGTTCAATGTATCTAAGACTTTATTTGTTGCACATAGGCCTCAATTACCCTATGGTTTTATGGATAATGGGTTGTGTTTATTCAATTTCCATTTCATTTCTTGATTAATGGTTATGATGCAAGTTTATTTACACCTTCTAAGGCGCTATGTAATGGGTGTTCATTGTCACCATTTCTCTCTCTTGGTTGTAGAGGAACTTAATAGAGTGATCAGTAAGGGTAAAATAATTGAAGTCTTCATGGGGGTAATGATATGAAGACTTTACTCTCAAACACATATCCTATTTTTTGATGATGTTATTTTGTTTATAAATAGTAGTTTTCGAGAATCCAACAAGTTGAAAAAAAATTTAGACTTGTATGGGAAAGGATATGAATTTTCAAAAATCATCTCATTAGTTTCAGCGGTTTGAAAGCCAGGGATGAACATAAGATATTGTTGGATTTTTCATTCAAATTTTTTAATTTTAATGAGGGGTTTAAGTATTTTGATATTTTTATTAAAATTTAATAAATATGGGAAAAGGGGCTAGGTTTGGCTCTTGGGAAGAATTGAAGCTAGGATTAATCATTGGAGCAATAGGTGGCTATCAATTGGAGGATATTTGACATTGGTTAAATATGTATTAGAAGTAATCCCTATATTTTGGAACTTATTGTCTTTTATACCTCAAGGAGTCCTTAAAGCACTAAGAAGGACACATTTTTATTTCTTATGGTCTAGTAAATGCAATAAATATTGCATTCCATTGGTCAAATGGAATAGGATAGTGTTGCCCAAGTATTTCAGGTGTTGGGGTCTAAAAAATGTTCATGCTTTTTCATTATCCTTGACTGCCACAAATATTTAAAACGTATTGACCAAAGAAGTGATATGGAGAAATATACTTGAATAGAAATACATTTCTCATGGTTCTATCTTATATTGGATAAGAAATCCAAGGATATCAATTAAAAATGTGTTTAATTAATGGAAATCTTTGGTAAGATCCATCCCCATTATTGATGACTATCTAGCTTGGAAAATGGGCTTGGGGAAAATGTGAGACTGGGTATTAATGCTATCTTAATATGTGGAGACAAATTCCATATGTTAGAAAACACAATTGATACAGCTCAGAAAAACAAAATACTTAGGCTACATTTAGTTGTAGATGGAGATACAACAAACATTTGGCAACAAGGTTGGAACTCAACTATCTTCTTGAGATTGGAAAGTGAACAAGAAAATGAATGGAATTCATATTTATATTATCTTAGAAAGGGACATATAATATTAAAAGATGAACCTGATTCTTTGGCATGGACCAACAACAAAGTTGGCAGAGATTACACAACGAAAACGACATATAAAGAAATGTATGAAACAATCACCATGGAATCATGTTGGTGGTGGAAACACATTTGGAAGCTAAAATATCCAAAATAATATAGAATATTTCTTTGGTTATCACTTATGAATTAGGTCTTGATACAGGAAAGATACAATTGAGTAATAAACATGTCCAAGCATTTGTATGTTAGGCAAAAATGATGATGAAACTAATGTTCATTTGTTTCTCTAGTGTCTTTATACATGGGTATAGAGAATGTGTGGAATGCAAAAATAATTGAATATTTCCCTAGAGGTTGGTTTGAGAAAAAATAACTAAACAATTTAAGGCTATTTCATGCTTGGTTCTATGGGGTGTTTCATTGGTGAAGGTTTCTAGCATTTTTTATGATAAATTTATTCAATCTTTCCAGTTATATTTGCAAATTTAAGCTTTGGCATAGAAATATTTATCAAATGACACAACTAATACTCAAATATAGAATCCTAAGATTTTAGTTGACAATACTATATGCTAGATCCTTTTTTGATGGAGCATTACATAGAGAGCATGATTACTATAGTTCTAGAGGAGTGAGCATTCTTTTATTCTTTTTTCAGGCTTTAATAATATGAAAAAGACAAAAATAAAAAAAGAAGGGGGGAAAGCATCTATATATTTTGTTTCTAGCAATCTTGTCGTCGTTGAACAAAGCACAATCTTTGAGTCATTGTCTCAATATTTTGGGTTTAGTGTGGGTTTAAGAGAATTTTTCTCGTTTTTGAGCATAATATCCTTAGTTTGGTTATTATTCCAACCATATGGAGCATTTGTTGATGCCTCCTATATCACAAATGTATCCCAATTTATAATCCATGTTTCCTAAGTCACCTAATGTGTCATGTTTTTGTTCAAGGGACATTTCAGCCTGACTCAACCATTCTTTAGAAAGTCTCTGACCTTTCAAGTCGTCCTTCCTATGTCAGTAAAGTACATCTTGTCATCACAAGTATCTTTGTATCTCACTCATGCTATTATAGAAGGTCCCCAATGACTTCTTGTTGGCGGGTATGCTCTTATCGACTCTAACATATTTCTCTGAGAGTATGACCTAGAGTTGCACCTTGAGCCTATTTCCATCATTGATAGGTGACCTTGCGCTCAATAGATGACAAACCATCATTGGTCATTGAATGCGTGGTTTCTCTTTGTGTTTAACGTCAACAACAATCATCACACATAGGGATTCGTGTGGTACCTTGGTTTCCATTTCACCCCATTGGTGGATTCCTCGTCTTTGTCGGTAGTCTTTATCATTGACTACTATTCATAGAGTTTCTTCTATGCATTATTCCATCTAGTGCATGTAGGAGTTGTACCTCGGTGTGGTCCTTACAATATGTTCATCTAAGTCCTTCCAAATCTTTGGCCTTCTGCTACCCCTCGTGTTGGATGATGGAGGATTCCTTAATTCCTTCCTTCCAACAGATGTCTTCCTATTGAATTCATCAAATATTCCTCTAGCATAGTGATATAAAGTTATTTTTGGTACCTTGGGGCTTGCATTCATCAATGGAAGGTTCCCTCTCTATTGACAGTGGGAATACATCAATGTCCCCTGATCAATAGATTCTACCAGGTGTTCGACACCAGTTCATTTATTCACACTTGTTATATTGTACCATGGTACCTTGACACCCATTATCATTATCGGTGGGTCGTCTTATGTTTTTTAATAGTATAAATCAATGACCAGTAATCAAGCGGTGTCTCACTCTGTTCAACCCCAACACATCTATTCACATGGTGTAGACTCGTACCATGATGGATCATTTTGAAGACTTTGGGTGAAATACAAGCATCACATATTTTGTGCTCCTACTTGACATATATTGTACCACCCCTCAGACATTGGTACTTGCAGAGGATCAGTTTGTTCATTCCATTGGCTCCAGATATCCTCTGATTTTGATTTTGAGACACAGTTCCACTATGTATCCATTTGTGGCTATGATATGCATTTTGCATGGATCCATTGTTTATTCCTCGTGGCCATGATTTCTACTTTATATATATATCACATGGATCCATTATATTTTATTTTGGCCATCAATTTCCCTTTTGACCTCACACATTAGGGGGCATTTGTTATACCACAAATTTCCACATCAATTGCATTTGTGAGATGGCTTAGCTTTTTTCCCTAGCTTGAAAACTTAAATCCCATGTTCCTTCATCGACCTCATCTAAAAAAAACATTTTTTTTTCCATATGAAGGTCACTCGTGTGAAAACCGTGGATGTCCACGCCTTGCAAGTTGGCAACCACCAGATGCCCTCAAAAAATATGAAAAAAAAAAGTCACATTTTTGGGTAGGTTTTTCAGTTGTGGCTTGTTCCCAAAATCCCATTGGCCCACACACAACAAAATTCAACCACTTCAAACCCTTTCGGATGGTATAAAGGCACCTTTGACGGCATGGATGAGGGGGGCACAACCTAGGTGCAGTATTATGCCAACAAATTTGCAAGCTTCCCTATTTCCCTTAATCCTATGAGTAGCATCCTTTTTGTTCTCGAACTTGCTTTCCAGTACCCCTTCTTCTTCGTTTTATGGCCATAGGGTGTGTTATTATCCCTTTTGGATCATCCAAATAAGGTCCATATTGTTGAGTTAATGCATTATGGACCAGTGGAGGAACCTAGGCCATTGGATTTGAGGTAATGCCGGTGGTTCAATTCAAGTTGTAACTACCCACTATTACCGTTTTATATAAAATAGTTCTCTTTCCCTCCATACATGTGTAAATTGATTTCAATATGTTGATATATTTTAGTTTTCTTCATGTACTTAAATATTTTCACATTATATGTATGATTCGAATTCACAACTACCTTGTTGCAGCATAGACTTGGTCGTCTTTTGCAGGTTGATATCAGTGGAGATTAGGATAAACATCAAAGTTGGAGAGCGAGGATAGACATCAGACATACGATACAACATGTGAGGCCTCTCTCTCTCTCTCTCTCTCTCTCTCTCTCTCTCCTCAAAGCAGTTATTTTTCTCATAGAATTGTTCTGTGTGAGGGTAGGTTCTTTCTTTTATATATGGTCTTGCTCTACTATGACATGACCCAAGGTCACATGGGAAAATATCGTAACATAATTAGTGACCATACTTGGGACATATTCTCCTAGTTTGGGTCAGTGTTAGGGTATCTTGTGTTTTCTTTGATTTATGTAGCTCTTCCTATTTTCTAGGCTTTCTTTTCAAAGAATTTTCCATCTAGAAACTTTGTCCAAAGTTTCTGGAATTCTCCTTCTGGATTGGATTTTTTATTTTTCAAGTTTTACTAGTGCATTCAACGTTTTCCCATTTATGAGTTGCGGATATCCGTGATTTTACTTTGTACGACCTGTGGATTTCCGCGAGTCCTATTATACACAATCATGGATATGTGTAAGAATTGGAATTTTTTATCCTTTCTCTCAGTTTAGGGAGGGTCTAGTTTGATTTTTCAGTGCAATCTAAGCCTACTATGTTTTCTTTTGCCTTTGATTTCTTTATTAAGTGTCTGAAAACTCTCAAATCATCTAAAATATGTTTCTTTTGATTAGGTTAGTATGTTGGTTATAAGGTTTTTTAGGTTAATCGAAAGGTCAGTCGTGTGTAGCTGGGCTAAGTTTCCAATTTGATTTCTAAGTTTATGTGATTCTTGATTTTTGCCTTCTTTATATTTACCTTATTCCCTGTGTTCATAAAAGAAAAATGAAAAATTGCATCTCATTTGCATTTCATTTCTTTTAGTAACATAAAAAGAAAATGAAAAAATATAGTATTTTTCTAGTTAGGTCTCTTTCTTTCTTTGCATTGTTTTTCATTGTTATTTGAAAAAGAAAAGATACTAGCATATGAAAAAATTGAATTTCAAGGTTTGAAGGATTGTTCATGCATTTTATTTTTTGAAACTCTTTTTCGTTAAAGAATTAGTGTAAAGTTGTATTTTCCACTATTCTTATAAGTTTCATTTTTTTCAAAAGTCTCAAACAACATCAGTTTCAGTCCACACCCTTTGAGTAAAAAAAACTGTTAAAATGAATGCTAAACATATAATGTACTAGACTTTGTTTCTAGGGTTCACAAACAAGTTTAGGGTTAGGGCCTTGTTTTAGGTTGGAGAGTTAATTTCTCCAAGGAAATTGAAAAAACATAGGAGTCTGAGCTAGGGAGTGATCCAGGTGGATATCGGTGGCCACCCACCTATTTCACTAGCTCGAAAAAAAAAATCCACCTTGGCAGTTTTTCAGGTTACAAACTTCTGGGGCCATTTTGAGGCCCTAAACAACGTTTTTGGGGAATTTTTGGCCTAGGAAATTGTCAAAGGTACTAGCCTGGGTCAATCGAAAATTGTTGTTCTCGGTTAGAAATTTCCAACAGTGTATCGAGCACCCGAAACAAAGATCGTATGCAAAAGTTATGCCCCAGGGAAGTTGACGTATCAACTAACCCCATTGGGGCCAAGCAAACCTTTTGTCTTTTCATCTTCCAGTGTTATGGTTTGGATTTTACTTATGTTAAAAATTCCTTTGGAGCCTCTTTGTAACAATCATCCTCTTGTGAATGTGAGTATCCATCACATCTCTTCTTAGAGATAAACTACCACCACTCTAGTGAGTCATTCACTCTATATTTCTATAGTTTGTACATTTCGCTCATTAATAGAAATTGTGTATTACTGTATCTTTTTGTTTATTGCAACATTTTTGTGTATCTCTAAATATCTCTATATATTTCATCTGCCTTCATTTCGTTCTCAAAAATAATATGGATCATTGGTATCAAAGTAGACTTCTCTTGATCGTTTTGCAGTGCATGTCCCCGACGAGGTCCAAGTATAGCAAGTTAGGTCTCGAGTTTTTCTCTCTTGAGGACTATCACTCTCACATGCCTAAGAAACCCTCCATGGTTGAAGAAAAGAAAAATGATGGATTAGAAGATTCTATTAATCTGTTGCTTGAGAAATCACTCACGTGACAGAGGGACGAAATTATGGAGAATTCTTCCCACATCCTTCAACACCTATCGATAACAACGGGCGCTTATTCATCAAAAGGAAAATTTGGAGGCACCTCTCCTTTAAAGGTACAAGTAAATTTTGATATTCCTGTATTTGAAGATCAGATAGATACAGATGCCCTAGAAAAATTGTTAAATCTACTAGAAGGTTATTTCTCTGTTCACAATTTTTCCGACAGGGAAAATATCATCTTTGCACTCCTTAAGGCTCTCCCCCATGTCAAACATTGGTGGGAAAATTATTGGGAGAAAAGTTCCATAGAGGAATCCATAATATATGGGGTCAATCCCACCTGGGATTTTTTGGTGGATGCGGTCAAGGATAATTATTACCCTGTTGGTAACTATGGCAACCAATACATGAGATGGACCACACTATGGAAAGAGAGGGCCAAGAAGTGTCAGAGTTCACAAATACTTTCCATACCTTCCACACCAAGATGGGTACCAAAGACTCTGAGAAGCATCTGGTTCTGAAATACCATGGGGCTCTCCATAGGTACATCCAAACTGAAATGGATTTCCCGGACATCTCATCACTTGGAGCTGCCTATCAATATACTGTCAAAATAGAGAATAAATTTAGGCATGAGAACAAATGGGAGTTCG
>SNQJ01S0115461.1:0-27965 GCA_010110895.2 Picea sitchensis
TTACTTGTTCCTTCCTACTAGCTAATTCAATAGTCAAAACTTAGGGAAAGAGTCATGTCCTGTCCTGTTTTGTTCTAGATCCAGGTGGATCTAGGGAGATCTGTTAGTGTCTACACCTACCGATTAGTCCGATAATAGAGTTGTTGTTGAACTGTTGCCATAAGTTAACGACAATTCTTGTTTGTTCCAGATGATGTTTGAAATGAAAATTCGGAAGGGATAATATAACCCTCTGCAAATCTTGGTTTAATTTGTATCAATGGAAGATATCCTCGAGCCTTTCTTTGATTAATGAAAATATCCATGGTTCATACGTAATGAGATGCTACCATTAAAGCTTACTAATTGCATATTTAGAAAAAAGTGCAAAGGTGGCGGTGACGGTGAAGAGTGATTAAGGATTAGAGATTTCGTAACCAAACGACGTGTGAAAGAGATTGCATGATGCTTAAAATGAATACTTGGAAAGAATAACACAAATCTCTGCAAATCTTGGTTTAATTCGTATTAATGACAAATATTATGCAGCCTTTTGGACATTAATGACAATCTTAACGGTACCTGCACGATGAGTTGTTAGCATTAAAGCTTAATAATTGCATATCTAGAAAAAAGTGCCAAGGTGGCAGGGATGGTGAAGAGTGATTAAGCATTGCACATTTCATCCACCCACCAACCCACGAAAGAGATTCCAAGAAATGGCCAAGTATGGAAAGCAATCAGGCGGGCTTCAAAATAGGGTCACAAGTTATACTCAGGAGACGTGAGGGGGCGATGGTCAAATTGTATGTCTCTGAAATTTTGACTGCAGAATTTGTATATCGAGGAATTTTGGGTGTTGTTTGTAGGTAGAAGAACAATGGAAGCGCAATGTTGAGTAAGAGTGGCTAGGAACCGACGATGATAATAGTGGCCAAGTATGCAATGGGTAAGTGATTGGTCGGGGTTGTGATATAAAAGCATGAGACGTACTCAGAACAACGAATATTTACGGGCTTAGAAACAGGGCCACAAGATCTACCCAAGGGAGGTGAGGGTCGGATGGTCAAATTGTATGTATTCCAACTTTTGATTACAAAATGTGCAACATGGAACATTGGACAATGACAGACTTTGACGATCAATTTGTATATTGCGGAACTTTGGGTGTTGTATATAAAATCATGAGACATTCAGAAAAACGACCAAGTAACCAAAAAGGGAAAGAAAATGAGAAAAAAGAAAGGGGAATTCGGTTGCCAATATATAGATCGGGGAAGCCCAGGTGTTGTTTGCAACCGACAAAATAATGGAAACGCAATGTTGAAACCGCCTATCTGGGAACCTGCGATCCAAAAGGTTTGTTGGTTATGAAAACAACAAGAAGCAACAACCGACGAACCGACGAACAAGAAGCACCCACAAAACCAGTGAACAATGTATGTATCTTCAACGATAACCAAATTGCATTCCAAGCATAGAAGAAATATGAAACATACAATGGCTATGCAACTAGCGGTGGATAACAATATTGTCCAAATTCACTGCTACATTGTATGGAAAAAGTCGAGGAAAAATGTACTCTGAGAAGCCTATTTATGTGAACATTTAAAGTTTTCAGGTTGTTTAAGGGCCTCATGGTATGAAAACATTTAAGCTGCCAGGCCTGTTCTAGTACCTCACGCTATGTAAACATTTAAGTTGTCAGACCTATTCAAGCACCTCAAAAAAAGTGTCAATGCTCTAAACCTTCGGTATGTAAACACTTCAATACAAATAGAAATAATAATAAAAGGACATATTAATATGAAGTCAACGAATTATCGATCGCTATAGTCCCACTACGCCTTCGGCAAGGAATAATAATAATAAAAACATTAAAAAACAATGTTGATGCTCAGAACTTTCGATATGTAAACATTTTAGTAAAAATGTAATAAAAATTAAAAAAGAGCGTCTAAGCTCAAAACTTTGGATATCTAAACATTTACAACATTGGGAACAACGAAGCTGGCAATAAGACCTCCAATATATTCTCCAACGAGACGATGGCATATAAGGTTTTTTATTATTATATAAAACATATTGTTTTTACTTCTATAGAACGAACAATACAGATGATGTGAAAATTTATAGTCAAAGGACATATTAATATGAAGTCAACAAATTATCGATTGCTATAGTCCCTCTACGCCTTCAGTAGGGACTAATAAGTATATTCTATCTTATGTTGTTTATATGTTTGTCACTATAGGTTTATTAAGAGAATTTGCTTAGCTGGAAACTTTATTAAAAAAAAAAAAAACATTTTTTTGTTCATTGTAGCCAAAAAAAAATGATGCATGACAAAGCAGATGGTGAGATAATGGACAATGACCACAAACAACAAGTAAAGTAGTACAATGCTTTTGATTTTGCAAAAATAACTTCCATTTCCTTTGCACATTAATTCATCATAGCAAATTGAATAATAACATCGAATTATTTTATAAATAAATTTTGATACAGAAAAACATTGAATTGTTTTATAAATTAAATTAAAAAAAAATGAATTATGTCCACAGTTAAGCCAAAGACATCCTCGTATCATCTTTTGTAGTGTCTCTGATCCAGAATCCTTTGTAATTGTACATATAGGCTGGTGAACCATTGGAACCAAGTGTAAATGTAATGTACATTTAGGCTGGTGAGCCAAGGACACTGCGTTATGGTGGTGTGTGCATCAGAGTAGTGCTAGGAAAAGTGTTAACAAAGACAAGGTGTGCAGTCTATGTGTTGCGCGCACTTGGGTAAGTGTGCACATTTCACTATGTTGTGTGCACTTGGGTTAGTGCAAGGGAATGAATGTTTATGTTTTGAGGCCCAAGAGCATGTATGATTATGGGGTTGGTGAGCCTAAATGCATATAGGCCAATGCACCTATCCATATAAATATAATCATGAATATTAATAAAATTTCGCAATGTTGCATGCTGACTGACTCAAACGAAAAGAGATGGGGGGCCTACTCCACCAGAAAAGGTAAATAGGGGTGAGTTGTAAGTCATGGGGAATATTTTAATAATATTTTCGAGAACAGGTCACCAAGTGGCTTAAAGTAACTTTTAAATGTGACAAGTGTCAAGTGGAAGGCATGTAATATATATTGTTGGCCTTGGTGTATTTTTTTGGGGGGGATTACAATTAGTATTCATGTTGCAAGCTCTGGTGAGCAGAAAGGGTTTCAGACTATATAGAAAATATGATTATTACCTTATCTGCCAGAGAAGTTTGTAAATAGTTGTGGGGTTGTATCTATAGTTTCATTGTCAAAGAGTCGGGTTGGAAGACCATGAGGAGTATCTCTAGGTGAGAGACTGGTTGTTGTAAACTGGTTTCCAAACCTATGAGAATATTCTCCATGAGAGAGTATTGTTGAGAATTGTTTCCTAGTGCGTTGGGCACTAGTCACAAGGGTCAGAGACTTCTTGTCTAGCCTATTGTTGGTAACCCTAGAAAGGGAAGTGGGAAAGTTGAAGGACTGGTGAGAAGAGAAGGGGCACACTTCCTTGGGTGTGACAGGTGCGTGGGGAATGAGGGGTTGTGGGCTAGTTGCAACAATGGGCACTTAGGATTGAGCAATTCTGTTGAGTTTCATACCATAGCTTGTCGCTAGGAACCTTTTTTCCCTGGTGGAGTTGAGCCCCAGCTCGAGGGTGACTTGTTGCTAAAAGTTTAAGAGTAACAACGTCTATGGTTGGGTGGAACGTCTGAGTCAAGGCCGTAGTTGGTGATTTTCATAAAAGATAAGTGTTCTTTATGTTCTTGTCTTGTTTATTGTGTGCTTGTTTATCTATGTTTGACATGGGTTAAATTCTTGTATGTCATTGCATATAAGTATTTGTGGTTATCTTGTTTAATGATGCTTGCACCTATAAGTATGATGCATAAAGCTTGTATTTGTAGATATGCATGGATTAACCAATATGGTTAGTTTAGCTTGCTATGTTAACCTGGTGATTTTGGTTATGAACCGACAAGAAGAGGATTGAGTGGCCAAGTGTGTAGGGTGATAGCTTATGTACACTAAGAGGTTGGAATTTGTGAGTGTGAGGACAGAGAATCAAATTCCAAGAACAGTGAAATTCGAGTTTATGCATGATGCTTAGATGGTTAATGTGCGCAGGGTTGTGTTGTGGAAATAGTATGATAGTGCACACAATTGGTGCGCGTAAATTTGAGTTATTTTTGTTGCTTAAGTTTGTACTGAAAGAAATTGTTGATTTTGCTGTTATAAGTTGTGTGGTGTGACTTAGGCTTAGGTCGAGGGCATTACATCAAGTGATATTGTGTGGATTTAGTTTAAAGTAGACTCCATGCAATGTAATTCTACTATAACATTGCTCATTGGTATGTTGGGAATGTTGCAGTTTGGTTGTTTTAGAGCATGTGTAACGTGGTAACGTGACTCAGTGGGAGACATTCATTATAGAAGTTAAAATTGTGTGGCATGGCCCAGTCTGGGTGATTAGGCACATTACACTCTGGCATCAAAGTGGTTGGTTCAACACTGGAATTGTATGGGTTAGATATTAGCATGAATAGATGCGTACACTAAGAATTGGTACTGCGCGGTACAGAGATTAGTTTGTGCGGAACACCATGGGTGTGCGCACTAGAGTCCGGGATGTTAAAATCGTCTAAGAAATCCAAGTGAAAAGATTCTGAAAAAATGGTGCAAAGTTTTCGTGTAGTTTTTTCATGAAACCATCTAATAAATCTCAATCGCTTGCACATTTTGCAATGTTTTTTGCAAAATTTTCAGTGAACATAGCAGAACATAGTCAATGCAGAAGGTTAAGAGCATGGAAAATGCGCAAAGGATTTATAGTATTGATGATGAATTTGGGGATTTGTATGTCGGTTTGGGTGTTGATGGTACAAAACCCAAGGGGGAGCACTTGAACTTGATAGAAATTGAAAAATTATTGCAAAAATATGTCCAAAGTTATAAGGATGATAATGAAAGGCTTATGAGAGCCAAATCGCAGCAAGATGATTTCAATTTCAAATTGATGCAGAGCCTGGACAAAATAGAAAAGAAGATGGATAAGGAGACAGAGATGAGTAGATAAATAAGTCGCAGGTCTCATGATGAGAACATAATATAAGAAAGAAGTGTTGCTAAGCATTCTTTTAGGAAGACACACAATAGTTTGAGTCTATCTCCTGCCAGAAAGAATAAGAGAAGGACTGGGGTGGATGAGCTACAGGAGGGAATGAATAAGATTAAGCTTCCTACCTTTGATGGTGAGCACAAGAAGGATGAAGATGTGGAGACCTGGTTGTTGGGTATGATGAAGTATTTCCAGCTGCATAACTATTCTGCACAGACAAAAGGGAGAATTGTTATCTATCAGTTAAAAGGAAAAGCATCAATGTGGTGGGATCAATATGTCCAATTGCAGCGCATTGATGAGAAGAAATTGACTTGGAGGGAGTTCAAGAGGTATTTCCAAAAAAAATACTTAACCAAGCGCTACTATGACAAGAAAATGAAGGAGTTCTTCGAACTCAAGCTTGGGAATATGATGATTGATGAGTACGAAAGAAGATTTTTGGAATTGTTGAGCTATGTGACTTTTATCAAGTATGAACAAATGAAGATTCAAAGATATTTGAGTGGTTTTCCCTCATTTATCAGTGACAAGATACAATATGATGACCTAAAAATGTTGTAAGAGACCATAAGGCGCGCTAAGTGTCTTTATGAACAACAAAGGGGAAGACCGACTTTCCAAAAGGCTTGGGAAGACAAGATGAAAATTAAGGTGGAACTGAGGAAGAAGGGAGTTAAACCACAATTTTTTCAGAAATATTGTGCAAGCATAGATGACTCTTCAGGAGCCTAGAATGTCTGAAACAGTGGGACAAAATTCATGGAAATAACCTATGCAGTGTTGGGGTTGTGGAAAAAATCACATGCACAAAGATTGTCCTCAAAGAGGTCATAAAGCAAGGACTGTGCATAGTGTACATCAAGTTGTGACAGTTGAGGATATGGGAAGAAATGTGCCAAGGATTTGTGCCGCGTTGGATAACAAGAAAGTTGAGTTCCAGTCGCACATGATCGAGGTGTAATGTAAGATTAATGACCAACCCATTGTTATTTTAATAGAATGAGGAGCTAGTCATAGTAATCTAGATCCTAAGATGGTGGAAAGATTCCATTTCCTGAGAAGAAATCTTGGAAAACCATGGTTGGCGTAGTTAGGTACAGGAGAGAAAAGGGATATTAGTGAGGTGGTTAAGGCATTTCCAATGGAGATGAATGGACTGCACACAAAGGTTGATTTGAATATTATACCTTTGGGCTTGTATGATTGCCTCATTGGTATGTATTATACCTTTGGGCTTGTATGATTGCCTCATTGGTATGGTTGGATGAGCATCGTGTTGTCCTGGATTGTTACAATAAGGAATTTACTTGCATGAATGAGGAAGGAAATTTGAGTTCAGTTCAAGGAATTCCAAGAGTTGTGACTATCAGAGAATTTTCGGCTTCACGATTGAAGAAAATTTACAGGAAAGGATGTCAATTATTCACAACACACATGGAAGAGGAACCTAAGGATAAAGTGCCAAGTGTGGAAGATTGTGTAGTTACTCAAGGAATTTGACGATGTCTTTAAAGAGATACCAGGATTGCCTCCGAAAAGAGATATTGATTTCTCTATAAATATGGTGACGGGAGTAGCACCTGTATCCAAAAATCCTTATAGGATGAGTACGCCAAAACTAAAGGAGTTGGAGATGCAATTTGAAGAGCTTTTGAAGAAGGTGTATGTATGCCCAAGTGTGTCTCCTTGGGGTGCGCTAGTTTTTTTCATGAAGAAGAAGGAAGGTACGCTGAGACTTTGCATCAACTTTAGGCAGTTGAACAAGGTAACAATGAAGAACAAGTATCCTTTGCCAAGGATAGATGAAATGTTTGATCAACTAAAGGGCGCAAGGATATTTTCAAAGATAGATCTCAGATCTGGTTATCACCAGGTGAGAATAAAAGAGGAATACATCTGTAAGACTACCTTCAAAACAAGGTATGGTTATCATTACGAATTTACAGTGGTGCCTTTTGGGTTGTCGAATGCACCAATTGTCTTCATGTGTTTAATGAATGGAGTTTTCATAGATTATTTAGATAAGTTTTCCATTGCATTTATATATGACATGCTTATTTACTCAAAGTTTGAGGAAGAGCATGAGCATCACTTGAGGATTGTGTTGCAGGTGTTGAGAGACCATCATCTTTATGCAAAGTTGAGCAAGTGTTCATTTTATCAGTGACAAATTCATTATTTGGGTCATATTATTTCAGAAGAAGGAATAGTTTTTTACCCAACAAAGATAAAATCCATTGAGGAATGGCCAACTCCAATAAATGTTGCAGAAGTGAGATCCTTTATGGGACTGGCAGGGTACTACAGAATATTTATAGAAGGAGTCTCACAGATTGTGCATCTAATTACATCCTGCAGAAGAAAGGTGCATGATTTGAATGGACTCCAGATTGTGCAAGGAGTTTTCATCACTTGAAGAATTTTCCAACAAGTGTGCCAATTTTAAGAATTGTTGATCTAGATGCAGACTTTGTGGTGTACACAGATGCATGCAAGGAAGGACTCAGTGGAGTCTTGAGTAAGAATGGGCATGTGGTGTGCTATGAGTCAAGGAAGTATAAAGAGCATGAAAGGTTCTATGCTACACATGATTTAGAGTTGGAAGATATAGTGCATGCCTTGAAGTTGTGGCAACATTATCTCATGGGAAAGAGATCTGAGTTGAGAACAAACCAGTGTGGTATGAAGTATTTGTTTGGACCGCCAAGTTTGAATGCTAGACAAAGTAGGTGGTTAGAGTTCCTTGGTGAGTATGAATTCGACATAAGGCATATCAGAGGAAAAGAGAACAAGGTGGTTGATGCACTCAGCATGAGGATGCATGATATGACCATTAACATGTACCAAACATATTTGCATGATAGAATTTTAGAAGTTTCTAGATCAGATCTGCACTATATGGATATAAGTGTGAATTTACAACAAGTTATGTCATAGCAGAAGTTTGAAGGATATGAACTAAGAGAGGATGGAATCCTCCTATATAGGTGTAGAGTCTATGTGTCCAATGATCAGGAGTTGAAAAGATTGATATTGTCAGAGATGTATAAGTTTCCTTATGTTGGACATCTAGGTTACCAGAAGACCATTGTCATGGTCAAGAAGCAATACTTTTGGCCAAGTATAAAAAAGGAAGTTGCAAATTTTATTGTGAGATGTCTTGAATGTCAAAAGGTCAAGGATGAGCATACACATCCAACTAGTTTGTTGCAACCTTTTCCCATTCTTGAGTGGAAGTGGGAAGTTTTGACTATGCATTTCATAACTAAGTTGCCTAGGACTATTAAGCAACATGATTCCATTATGGTGATAGTGGAAAAGCTTACTAAAGATTCCCATTTTTTCTATTGAAGTCAACGTACAAGGAAACCAACGTTGCTAAGATATACATGCATGAAGTCTCCAAGTTGCATGGAGTACCTAAGACAATTGTGTGTGACAAAGATTCCAAGTTCACCTCGAACTTTTGGAAAGGGTTATTCTAGGGATTTTTAATTATGAGTTTCAACACAACATATCACCATGAGATAGATGGTCGAATGGAGAGAGTAAATCAGGTGATTGAAGACATGTTGAGGATGTATGTGATGGATAAGCCATCGAAATGGGAAGACTACCTTCATTTGGTAGATTTTTCTTACAACAATGGGTATCAGGCATCCTTAAAGATGAGCCTGTTTGAAGCACTTTATGATAGAAAGTGCAACGCGCCTATAAGTTAAGATAACCCAATAGACCGCACAATAGTTGGGCCATATTTGCTCCGGGAAATGGAGGAGAAAATGGTAAAGATAGGGAAAAATTTAAAGGATTCTCAAGAGAGGTAGAAAAGTTATGAAGATAAATGCAAAACCTATAGGGAATTTGGAGCGGGTGACCACATGTTTCTGAAAGTGAAGGCCAAGCATAGTTCCTTGAAATTGGGAAAGTGTTCTAAGTTAGCAGCACGCTATTGTGGGCCATTTGAAATCCTTGAAAGGATTGGTCATGTCACTTATATGCTTGCATTTCTTGCATCCTTATGCATTCATATTGTTTTCCCTATGCCATTGCTTAAGAAATATGTACTTGATGCTAATCATGTCATTGATTGGAATGTGATTCAAGATAATCTAGAAGGCAGATTCCAAGTGCGATCGGTTTGCATATTGGATTGAAAAGTCAAGTAGCTTTGGAATCGAGCCATGGAGTTGGTAAAGGTCCAATGGACCTAGTACGGTCCTGAGGATTCAACCTGGGAGTGTAAGGATGTTATGTGAGCAGAGTATCCTCATCTTTTTGAAGAGTTTTTAAATTTTGTATATACATGTGTATATGATGCACTGAGGATAGTGCATAAATAGGGGGGAGGGGATTGTAGTGTCCCTTATCCAGAACTCTTTGTAATTGTACATATAGGTTGGTGAATTGTTGGAACCAAGTGTAAATGTAATGTACATTTAGGATGGTGAGCGAAGGACATCGGGTTATGGTGTTGCGCCCATCAGAGTAGTGTGTGGAAAAGTGTTAAAAAAGACAAGGTGCACAATCTATGTGTTGTGTGCACCTGGGTAAGTCCGCACATTACACTGTGTTGCATGCACTTAGGCTAGTGTGTGGGAATGAATTTTTATGTTTTGAGGCCAGAGAGCCTATATGATTATGAGGCTGGTGAGCCTAAATGTAGATAGGCCAAAGCACCTATCCATGTAAATATAATCATGAATATTAATATAATTTGGCAATGTTGCACACTGACTGACTCAGACGAAAAGAGATGGGGGGCCTACTCCATCGGAAAAGGGAAACGGGGGTGAGTTGTAAGTCATGGGGAATATTTTAATAATATTTCTCGGAATAGTGTAATGTTAGATACATTATTTTATCATAATTTCCCAAGGGTAAGGAACGTGTCACCAAGTGGCTTAATGTTACTTTTGAAGGTGACAAGTGTCAACTGGAAGGCATGCAATATATATTTCTCACCTTAGTACATTTTTGGGGGGATTACGATTATTATTCATGTTGCAAGCTCTGGTGAGTAGAAATGGGGTCAGATTGTATAGAAAATTTAATTATTACCTTATCTGCGAGAGAATCTTGTAGGGAGTTGTGGGGTTGTATCTAGAGTTTCATTGTCAAATAATCGGGTTAGCAAACCGTGAGAAGCCTCTCTGGTGAGAGACTAGTTATTATGCAGTGGTTTCCAAACTCGTGAGAATATTCTCCAGGAGAGAGTATTGCTGATAATTGTTCCCTAGTGCATTGCGAACTAGTCATAGGGCTCAGAGACTTCTTGTCTGGCCTATTGTTGGTAACCTTGGAAAGGGAAGTGGGGCAATCAAAGGATTGGTGTCTAGAGAAGGGACACACTTCCTTAGGTGTGATAGGTGGATGAGGAATGAGGCATTGTGGGCTAGTTGCAACAATGAGCACTTAGGGATGACCAATTATGTTAAGTTTTAGACCATAGCTTGTCGCTAGGAACCTTTTTTCCCTGGTGGAGTTGAGCCCCAACTTAGGGGTGTTGAAATTTTAAGAGCAACAACGTCTATGGATGGGTGGAACATCTGATTCAAGGTTGCAATTGGTGTTTCATAAAATATAAGTGTTCTTTATGTGCTTATCTTGTTTATTGTGTGCTTGTTTATCTATGTTTGAAATGTATGTGAAATATGGGGAAACAACACATGACACAACCATAGTAAGCATTGCAATCAAAGAATCTTATTTATTTCATTTGCTCAATTATACATGTTTCATTTTCATTTTTTGTGTATTTTATACTCATGTTTATTTGATCACAAACATTTAAATCTCTCCATTGTCTACTAAGTGCACTTAAATGACCATTAAGAGAAAACATACCTTGAAATGCAACAACTTATAGAAATAGGTAAAACAACCATGCTCCTCTTAAAAAATGTGATCGGGATTGGACCAAAGGCATCTCGTAATATATGAGCATGTCTCTCTAGTTTCCTTGAGCCACTCCATGACAATTTTGTAAAGTCTTGTTTACAAACTCTTGCAAAAACAAATGTCCAAGCAAGTTTTCATTAGCATGCTTACAATTGAAACAAATACAACTTTTTTTTCAACGTAGACTAACAAAAACCCATGAAAAATTTACTTCCACGATTACTTTCTTTTCTTTATTTGAATTTTCAACATAAACTAACATAAAACCCATGACAAGAAAAACTATTACATGTCACCAAACTACTCGAGTCAAGTGATGTTTATGTTTCCTCCGTTCAAGCCAATCTAGAATGAATGCTAACATCACATTATAAAAATGGAGTTTCCAGCAAATGACATGTTATATTGCACAAAATGTGTTTGCAAAACATTGTATTCATATGGACACAATCTACAATGCACATAACATATGAAAAAATCAATTGTACTCTACCAAGGGCACTCCTCCAACAATTCTTCTTGAAACTTGTTCATATATCATTTATGCAATACAAACAGAACATTTCAAAATTTGCTTTACTATGACAGGGGTTCTCCATAAATGGGACTTTCACATTTACAATTGACAACATCATTATTGATGTGAAAAAACTTTGAAATGATTCCATAACTATATGTGAGTTCATTCACATTACATAATTAACAAAACCGAAAAAGTATATTACAATATATTTTTATTTTTCCCTTGCCAAACTACATTTCTAATCAATTTCTTTGTACTCCTAGATTTTGCAGGTACGGCATTCCACTCAGCAAGAAACTACATCTACAAAAAAAAATCATGAATAGAAACCTAGTACAAATTGATATAGAGTGGTTTTTTTGGGATGCACTATTACAATTAAACATGTGTATTACATATAATATTCAAGTTTGTCATCTTTTTAAATTATTTTGATAAGCGATCTCTATTGAAGATATATGTTTTTTCTATGGATTGTTTTTCTTATTGCAATCATAACATTAACTTTATCTTGTGTTAAACTATTTTACAATTATGGTTGTAAATACTTGTTGATGTTATGGTAGCTGTGGGAGGTATTAACCTCTACATGTAACCTTTGACGAGACTAGAATATTTCGGGAAGCAAGAGAAACCCTTAAATGTTGGATAATAACCCTAGAAGACAAGTTGGCTCAAGAGAATAATTAATATTGATTTATTAGCCTCCAGGAATAGAAGTTGTCCCAATCAAGTGAGTCGGAGCAGTATAAATAGAGGGCGCTAGAGATCATTTGGAATCACTCACTCTCACAATTGCATAAAGACAAGTGGTGTGCATGACTAGAGGAGAGATGCAGTTTCTACAGTGGTGACTTGGTCTTTGGTTATGGTTGGACTTTTTTCTTGGTTATGATTTGTACTTTCTTACCGAGGAAAGTGCCCTTCACCCCCAATCCCATCCCTGCAGTGGACATGGTTTCCTATTGGAAAATACGCAGTGAGTATGGTTGTACCCTGATCAATGAAAGTAGTGTCTAGCATAGATCTGCTTAATCTGTGAGATCTATAGATGGAAGTGTCTCTCCACCTATCCAAGATCACCTATATCTTGGTATCAAAGCAAAGATCTCAACCTTGGTCTCCAACCAAGGATTTCTACCTCCTGGCATCTCGCCAACAATCACTACTCTTCGAATCTCACCAAGAGTCACTCTCTTGGCATCTCAACAAGAGTCTCCCCCTCTTGGTATCTCACCAAGAGTACCTGGATCTCGACATCTCACCAGGATCCTCAACTTGGCCTCTCACTAAGTAGCTTCCATCTGAAGTGGAACCAAAATCTGATCTGTCTGTCTTTGTAGCCAAGTGAGGCTCAAGCCTCTGTGGTGCCCTGTCACTCCTCCTCATCAACATCTGATGCTATGAATCCCCTGCACCAATCCTCTGTCTCGGAAAATCTGAAACTGAAATTGTCCCAGGTGGACCAGTCACCCCTGATGATGGTGTTGAAGAAAACTGATTCTAATCTCCTTCTGAATCACTACTATGAGTCAGTAGGTCCTCCTCAACTTTGTCTCCCCACCTAATGTTGGATGGTGTAACAACAAACAAAGTAGCAGAGAATGCACACTCTCTCGTAAATTGTTCATTGAACTCAAGCTCCTCTATTCTCGCTACTAAAACATCACGTTGCTTCTTCTTCTTCTTGGGACATTGTCCTGCATAGTGACCCATCTGTTTACAAGCAAAGCATATCACTGTGCTCATGTCTCTCTTCTACCCACCACTGATATCTCCCTATGGAGGGCCCCCAAACTTGGGACCCTGACGACCTCCCTTGTCGGTCTTCTTCTTGCCCTTTTTCCAAAGAGCAATATCCTCATCACCTTGCAATGTTTGTTGTTGTCCAGAAGGCTATGATACCATGAAGATTTTCTAGGTCCTAACAAGCTGCCAACTAGGTCTGCCTTTGACCTAGATTTGGCTTTAAGTTTCAATTGTCAAACAAGGGTTTGTTGTTGTTTTATAACAAAAAATTGTTCAGTAACTTCTTTGTTGTTTTGTTACGGTTACATAGGCCATTAAGGTGATCTAACATGTAGTTTTTGTCATGAGATGTTAGCACATCCATACCATAAGCTATGTAACACACCTAGAGATATTTTAGAGATGAAATAATGTTGTTATAAACACTAGCATACATGAAAATGAACACATGTATTTTTGGTCAGCATGACCCTAGATAAACCCCCCCGGGGAAAACTAGTATGGAATACGAGTGTATAAATGTGGAGAAAATAAGGTGGAATACAACCAGTACAATAAACAGATGAACCTGATATAATATCAGCTTGAACCAAGCTGAAACATAGGTCCAAATGAAGAAGATGTGCCCTCCTCACAAGTTGCCAAAACCATTGAACTAAAGCTCTCTACTAACTGGAAGCTCTGATGGAGAAACCCTCCCACAATAATTTGAATATATGTTGTAGCTCTCCACTGAAACTGTCCTCAAAGAAAACTGACCTCTGCAAGTCCTCCCTGCTAACTGTGTGCCCTCCTCCTCAAGTGCACCCTCCTCTTAGTAAGAACTAGCTCCACAAATAAATGAAGGACTAAGCTTGTTGACTACCACTATGAATGTGGGCGCCCAAGCTTTCCTCACTCAATGCATCCAAACTCATCCTCATGCTCCTCTCCCAACTTTGTTGGTGAACATAACAAGGAATAATATGAGCTCTCCTTTGCCCTTGTGCCCTCCTTAAGGAAGCATAAGGAAACCTAAAGTATGTGTGGATGAGATCATTTCATCTCATCCATAATCAATGGTTGAGATCATATCAAAAGATTCTATACTCAAAAATCACTTTAATTAAGTTTCCACAGTTTCACTTTATGTCCCTCAATTCACCCACAAAGTGAATTAATAGTCATTTTAGGCTTAAATGACCAAATTTCATTTTTTACTTAAATCTGCTAAGTCAAAGTGAAATTAGACATAAAGTACATGGTACATGGTACATGGTAGAAAGTATTTCCCTCTTGTGTTTATAGGTTTACAAACACAAGGGGACCACTTTCCAAGGTACCCAAATCTCAACACACTAGAGCTCATTTGGACTCACTCACTCTCACAACTGCATAAGGACAAGAGGTGCGCATGACTGGAGGAGAGATGCAGTTGTTGCAGTGGTGACTTGATCTTTGGTTATGGTTGGAATTTCTTCTTGGTTATGATTTGGACTTTCTTCCTGGTATGCTAGCTTTGGAGAGAGGTATGCTACCTTGGTTGGCTATTGGTTCTAGGGTTTGCTTCCAGAATTATTCTCTCTGTCAAGGTTAAGGTGCTCAGGGGTGGCCTTTGTGCCTATGGTTGGGTGACAATATTGCTATATTGTCTAAGGTGAAATGAGCACACACATTATTCTAACAATTTATGGGCCCACACTATCTTTAGACAGTCTAACCACTGGAAGGTATATTAGGATGATTTGTTCAGTTGCAGTTGCAGACAAATTTTTTGTTGCAGTAATGAAACCTTAATGCTCATGTTAAGGCACCTTAAGTGAAGTGCTTGACATAATTCTTGGATAACCTATTGTGCCCTAGCCTAGCGCACCTCCTGGTACTCTCAGCAAGCTAAGACGTCAAGTTTGGAATTTTGGTCAAAGTCAACATTTGACCAAGTCAAAATCTAAGGTTGACGAGTCAAAAAGTCAAAATGAAAGGCAATTATGATGATAGAAGAAGTTATTCTTGGATATGTTTCAGTTTAATATTTGCCACGATATCATGGGATAGCAATAAATAGAAGTCTCTTGCACTCAACACTGCAGAAGCATAGTATATTGCAACTTGTGATGCTTGTATGAAAGTAGTGAGGCTCTGTAAACTGGTTTCTAGACTGTTTTATCAGGTGTTGGATTCGACCGTGATATATTGTGATAACTAGAGCTGTTTGAAGCTCTCAGAGAACCAAGTGTTCCATGACAAGTTGAAGCACATTGAGATAAAGCACTATTTTATCCATGATAAAGTCCAAAGGGCAAAATTTGTTCTCCAGTATATCTCCACTGATGAGCAGATAACAGATATTTTGGTAAATCCCTTGTCCAAGATGAAAAATTTGCGTACTTAAGGGACAATTTGTAATCGTGGAGATGAATTCTTTATTGGAAAAGGAAGTGATTACTCCCCAGTTTGGGAGGGAGAACTGATATGTTATCAATATATGGACAGTCATTTTCCAGTTTGGAAAATGGTCCAGGTTGGGCAGTCACTTTCCAGTCCAAAAAGTGGTCCAAGATTCTTGATGGACAGTCATTTTCCAGTTTGGAAAATGGTCCAGGTTGGGCAGTCACTTTCTAGTTTGGAAAGTGGTCCAAGATTTCTGATGGGCAGTCATTTTCTAGTTCAGAAAATGGTTTAGAACGGACAGTCATGGTCCGACAGATTGTTGATGTACCATAGATAGTGATTCCCTGTGTGGCCAATGTGGGGGAATGGTCTAGGACAATCATTCTCCTTAGTAGTCACTCTGATAAGTGCTCAAGCAGAATGGTCCACCTCTCTGAGCAGTCATTCTTCTGAATTTCACAGTTGTGAGCAGTTTCGAAGAATGGTCTGATGTAGAAGGTTGGTGTAGGACAGTCATTTCCATAGGAAATGGTGCGAATAGTCGTTCTCTAGGGAAGATTCATTCTCTCTAGGTTGCACTGTGAATTGTGCCAGAAGAATGTCCCAGTTAGGTTGAATGGTCCAAGTTCAGCAATCAGGGACAATCATTCCCTAGGGTAGACTCATTCTCTCTAGGTTGCACTATGAATCGTGCCAGAAGAATGGCCTAGTTATGTGGAATGATCAAGGTTCAGAAATCAGGGACAATTATTCTTCTATGCTTGGGAAGAATAGTCCAGATGTTCCATGGTTGATGTTTAAATTTCTGAGGACAGATGCTCTTCTAGATCTCACAAGATGTGAGTGGAAGAATGATCGATATGACTCAGTTTGTATCATGATATTGTTTATGCAGGTTGATATCAGATGATAAGATTGTTGTGGAGACTGTATGTCTTTGGACAGTAGTTGTATGCTAATGTGGTTGATGTGATCCATTGGTAGTAATTGTGTGTCACTGGTTAGTAGTCATGTGCTACTAGGAGTGGTTGTGTACCACTAGATAGTAGTTGTATACTACTATAGATAGACACAGTTGTGTTCTATTGGATGGCATTATAGCAACAATATGCTACTATATGATTTCCATGGAGACTACCACTAGTGTTGGAGTTGATTTCCAGCTAGATGGATAGTCAGTGTGCTGGTGGACATACATTCTCTACGTGGAGAATGGTCCAGACAGAGCATATTTCTGGTGGACAGGCATTCTCTATGTGGAGAATCGTCTGACTTGAAAGATTGTTGATGTATCATGGACTGGTATTTTCCTAAGGCACTAATTGTGGCCCGATTAGGAAAATGGTTCAGGACCGATATTTTCTAAGGCATATGGGTAGAGATTGATCTCTATGGTACATATGACCCAATTAGAAAATAGTTTGAGACTGACATTCATGTAGGAATGGTCTCTATAGCCCATAGGGTGGCTTTCAACATCTGGGAGGACTGACATTCTTCTAGGACGTAGGTCTAGATTAGAAGAACATTCCTTGTAGCCCATTGCAGAGCTTTCAACACCTATTAGGACAACTATTCTTCTAGGATGTATGTATGGATTAGAAGAATGGTCCTTGTATCACTCTGTTGAGTGAGTGACTTTTTCAGCATCATGCCCAATTACTTAGATGGAGTATGGCCTCGAGAGATGATATAGTTGATTCTATCAGATGATACTGATAGTGGTGATGGTGCTCATGATGTGGTCATGAGATGGCTTGTGTGGTTATGTTGTTGCTACTGGTTGAATGGTCTGTTTTTGCTCAATACCATTGCCTTTAATACCTCCCTATCTAGGAGGGAGTGGTGATATTATGGTAGCTACGAGAGGTATTAACCTCTACGTGTAACCTTTGATGAGACTAGAATATTTCGAGAAGCAAGAGAAACCCTAAAACATTGGATAATAACCCTAGAAGACAAGTCGACTCAGGAGAATAATTAATATTGAGTTATTAGCCTCCAGGAAGAGAATTTGGCCCAGTCAAGTGAGTTGGAGTAGTATAAATAGAGGGAGTTAGAGCTCATTTGGACTCGCTCACTCTCACAGCTACATAAGGACAAGTGTGCATGACTAGAGGAGAGTTGCAACTGCTGCAGTGGTGATTTGGTCTTTGATTATGGTTGGACTTTCTGCATGGTTATGACTTGGAATTTCTGCCTAGTATGCTAGCTTTGGAGAGAGGTATGCTACCTTGGTTGGCTATTGGTTCTAGGGTTTTCTTCTAGAATTATTCTCTTTGTCAAGGTTAAGGTGATCGAGGGTGGCCTTTGTGCCTATGATTGGGTGACAATATTTTTATATTGTCTACGGTGAAACGAGCACACCTATTATTCTAACAATACTAACTGTTTGTGCACTTCTTTAGATTGACATATTTTTGCATTATCTTATTTTACAATTTTGGTTGTACATGTTGAATCACTGTGCATTGTTTTAAATTGACATATTTATGCATCAAATATTTTAGAGTTTTGATTGTACACATTGAGTCTTTGTCCATTGTTTTAGATTAGCATTACATAAGAGATGAAAGTTGTGACTTTGCTAACTTCAATACAATGAAAATTGAGAATTGAGTGAAAGCAAAGTAGAAGGTGAGGCACAACTAATGCTCTTTTTCATATATATCAATGGATATAGACTTGAATATAAGCCCAATATGCATCACCTTCATAATATCTCATCTTGCAACACTCTAGCCAATTTGCAACTCTTCCCCGTGAAAATTAACTCTTGACCAATCATAACCAAATTTGTATATCCTTGGTATATGTTGTATAACTGAATTCCCAGTAAGGAAATAGGCTGCTACCCATCTATGTTTTAGAAAAGGGTGTACGTGTAGGTCTATGCCAAAAAGTAACTTCACTGCAAAAATGCACCTCATTCGGGCCTATGTTAAGTAGTGGTGTGAATGATGTGTTGAACCAATACATAAAGCCCATACACCACCTTTATTGTCACTACTTGCACATTCAATAATATTTACGTAATTAAGTTAGCCGCGAGCTTTTAAAAAGGATTGATACCAAATCGATACATAAGAATATATGTGTTTTGTGCTCTTTACATTTTCTAAGTATGTGCCTTTTCTTTTCTAGTTGGGGATTTGAATGTATTTTTTCTTCTAGTCGACAATTTGAATCTTTCTCAACTATTTTCCCCCTTTTCTTCATGTTGTTCCACTCCACCTAGACTAGTAGAGGATTTAGGCTAAGTAAAGCTAAGTGAATGGCTACCTTAACAATATGAAATGGGTGAAAGAATGGAAGCAAGTTTACAGAGATATGAAACCCTAGAGCTTCGTAATGCCTCCTGCATACTCGTTGCCTGCGTTGACACACCTGCTCCAAGCCTGCAACCTGCGTTGCTCCGAGGACGACACCACAAGATGACTGAGCAACCGGGATGAGTCGAGGAAGGGGCAACCCCCTCCTATAGTGATATCACGGCCAATGACAAGAAATGAACCCATGCCAAAAGGCCCACGTTCGAACTGCCGCCGCATCTTCGAGATCAACTTTTCACTCAGGAACAGGGGCTAAGGATGAACCCATGCCAAAAGGCCCACGTTCGAACTGCCGCCGCATCTTCGAGATCAGCTTTTCACTCAGGAACAGGGGCTAAGGAAGGCAATGGATGTAGTGCCTAGTACGTCTCATCCAAAATATTCTCAAGGGTGGGAACCAGACAAGTGCATTCAACAAATGGACAAGCCCCCTCATTACCAGATCAGATCCACACAACTAGGTGAGCATACTCAGTTTATGATGGAGCATGCCCTAATCGGAAAATTCTTAGGGCTCTGGCCAACAGAACGTGACCTCACACACTGGATCAAGGACTGGTGGAACCCCAAAGGCAACTACGAAGTACAACTAAGCTCCAAGGGTTTCTTCACAATAATCCTGTACAACGTTGAAGACAAGGACATAATCTTTGATAATGGTCCGTACTTCTACAACTCAGCAGGAATCTTTCTGCGCTTTTGGATAGACAGATTCAACCCAGAGAAGGAGGACTTCACAATGGTGCCAGTATGGCCATGTCTATACTCACTGCCCCAAGATTTTTGGCTGGAAGAAATTCTTATGGGCATCGGGAACACCGTGGGGCACTATGTAAAATCATCGGAAGCCACAAATATGTGAAAATATACTTCCTATGCACGCATCTGCATTTATATGGACATCTCAAAAGCCCTGCCAGGCTCAATCACTCTAGAGTATCAAGACGAAGACTGGAATCAAACAATCGATTATGAACACATCCCCTTTCGTTGCAGTAAGTGCCATGAGCACGACCACCTCTTCAAAGATTTCCCCCTGAATACTCCAAACGCCAAGACTAGGGACAACAAGCAAAAAGATGGATTCACGAACATCACAGGTCGAAAAAAAAATCCACCAAGAAAACATAACCATAGCACGACCTCAAAAGTCCCAACAAAAAATTCCTATGAAGTTCTGTCGCCGCTGCCTACAGAGGAGGAGGTTCAAAACCCTCATCAACCACCAACCTAGATGAAGGGGAAAAGCCCAGCGGAAACCATCCTGACTCAAACAAAGGGAACAACCCCAGCTACTCCAATGGGACCAGATGGAGATACCACGATGCAGTTGGATGAAACAGATTTGGAGGACATAGACCTGGAAAAACTGGAGGAAGCTCTCAACCAAAAAGACCCGCAACACATCCTTGTGGACCAACTCCGCAAGGTCCACAAGGTTTTCACAAACTCCATAGCAGGATCCACAACGAGACTAGGCATAGCCACCAACCCAGGCACAAAATCTAAGCGGGCAACTAAGGAAAGAAAAAGAAGGGGGTGCAAACCAGCCCACCAGCTGATCAAAGAAGTAGGAAACCTCATGATTAACTCAGGACAGATTCAAAGGCTTTTGGAGGGATACCTCCACCCCCCCCTGCATTCCTCATGATGAAGATCATCACATGGAACATCTGAGGGCTCAATGGTAGATCCAAGCAAAGGATCCTCTAAGACTACATCAAAGTTGAAAACCCAGATGTTCTACTATTGCAAGAGACAAAATGTGCAGGACTAGAAGCTGAAACCATTTTTTGAAAAAGTTGGAGGGGTTGTGAATTCTACCATCAAGACTCTATGGGAGCTTTTGGAGGATTAACCATCCTTTGGAACCCTCAAGTTGTCATGCTGAACCAGCCCTTCTCCACGGCAGGCACCCTCACGACTTACTTTACTATAACAGGTTCTACCAAGGAAGGAGCCATCACAAACTTCTATGGACCGCAGAGTGCACAAGACAAGGTAAGCTTCATACAGAAACTACAACGTATCAAAACACTGTTGAATATGCCCAACTGGGTCATGGGGGGTGACTTCAACATGAACCTGACGCTTGAGGAGAAAACTGGAGGAACCAAAAGGCTGGAGCAAGAGAGTGGTAATTTCAAAACCCTTATTGATCAGTTAAACTTAGTGGACATTGAAACCCGAAATGGAATTTTCACTTGGTCCAATCGACGCTTTGGCCACCAGCATGTAGCTTGTCGCTTAGACTGCTTCCTAGTCGCAGAAACCCTTCTTGAGGGAGACCCTGCATTGGAAGCCAACATAATGCCAAAGTCAGGATCGGATCATTGCCCTATTGTCTTCTGTCTGGATCCTGGCAACATTCCCAGACCCAAACCTTTCCTCTTTGAAACGTTCTGGCTTTCTCACTCGGACTTCCATCATCTGGCACAAACCTGGTGGACCCAGGCTGAAATTGACCATGGAACTAACATGTACAAATTCTAGCAGCGCCTCAAAAATTTCAAGCAACAATTGAAGATCTGGAATGAATCCACCTTTGGAAATATTTTCCAACAACAACAGGAAATTGAGCACAGGCTTGAAGACCTGCAATGAATCTTCATCTCTGGAAGCAGAACCCAAGATCTAATGAAAGAAGAAGAGGAGCTCCAAGAAGAAATGGAGGAACCGAAAAAGCAAGAATAAATCCTATGGCGTCAAAAATCTAGAGTCCAATGGCTCAGAGAGGGAGAGAAAAACACAAAATTCTTCCACGGAGCAATGGTTCATCGCAGATACATCAACCACATTACTCAACTGGAGGATGCTCAAGGCACTCCTATAAGGGACCATGACCAAATTGTCGAGGATCTCAATACATACTACAAGGACCTTCTTATGGAAACCAACGAGGATAGGGCAGAAGCAATACAAAAAATAACAACTCACATACCCTCGCTGGTCAACCCTGAGTAGAATGAAATGCTTCTACGCCCTATCATGCAGGCTGAAGTGGACCTCATTGTAAAAGAAATGCCCCAAGGAAAAGCACCCAGCTCGGATGGTTTAACCATAGACTTCTTCCATTACTGTTGGGATCTAATTAGGGAAGAAGTATGGCAAGTTGTGGAAGAATCTAGAACGTTAGGTCAGGTACTATCTACACTCAACGCAAATTTTCTTAGTCTCATCCCTAAGGAGGAGTGTGTCACTCATCCCCGGAAGTTCAGACCAATAGCCCTCTACAACGTCATCTACAAAATCATCGCAAAATTCATCGCCACTCGCCTCAAGATAATCCTATCTTTCATCATCTCCAAAGAACAAGCAGGCTATGTGGAGGGGAGACAAATCATGGACATTGTTATTCTGGCCAATGAGGTAATCCACTCGCTGAAAACAACCAAGATACCAGGTATGCTCATTAAACTCGACCTCTCCAAAGCTTTTGATAGAGTAAGCTGGCAGTACTTATGCTCCATGCTGGAGTCCTTTGGTTTTGACAAACAGTGGGTCAAATGGGTTCTCAAGCTTACTTCTTCGGCCTTTTTCTCTATATTGGTTAATGGGGTACCCTCCAAAACCTTCTCGCCATCCAGAGGAATTAGACAGGGTGATCCTTTATCTCCCTTCCTCTTTGTGCTCATGGCCAAAGGTCTAGGGCGATACATCAAGACGACGATTCTGGAAGGCTCCCTCAAAGGACTGCCCCTTCATAACATCCATCTAGCACCTTCGCATAGTCAATTTGTTGACGATACCTTACTCATGAATACTCCTACAACTCGTGAAGTTATCAAGCTAAACTCCATCCTCTCTTATTTCACGGACGCCTCAGGCGTGCTCTTAAACCTGGACAAGTCTAAGATTTACTTTTTTAATACACCTATTGCAGTTCAGAACCATATTTCCAAACTTTTTGGAATACCAAAGAGCTCCCTTCCTTCCAATTATCTGGGCATACCCCTCACAGGGGAGCCGGTGCGCTCCATTTCTTGGGATAGCTTGCTCCTCTCCATCTCGCACAGGCTGAACAACTGGACCTTCAAACCTCTTAATTTAGCCACTAGATTGGTGCTCCTCAAGTCAGTTCTATAGGCCCTGCCCACCTACCTCTTCACTGCTCTGGCAACGCCTATCTCGGCAATTCGAGCGATCAGGGGCCTTCAAATAAATTTCTTGTGGCATGGCCACCAAACCAATAAAAAATGGGCACTAGTTAGCTGGGATAAACTATGCAAACCCAAAAATCTCGGGGGGTTGGGATTACGTGACCTGGGAAAGCTTAATCAAGTCATGGGAGCCAAAATGTGGTGGAGATGGTTACAACATTCGACGAAAATCTGGGCAAAAATATGGAAACAAAAGTATGCCCCAAACACACAAGTTGATCAACTAATCAGGTTCAATGACCATATCCAAGGCTCTAACATCTGGAACACGACCTGGCACAATCGCCTTCTCATTCAAAAGCATGCCTTCTGGGAAGTCAGGAATGGGGAAAGTGCACTATTTTGGCAGGACTTGTGGTAGCAGCTACCACCCCTCAGTAACTTGGAAGATCTTAATCCTCTTAGACAGCAACTCCATCCGAATACCTACAGGAGAGTCAGGGATCTTTGGAAGTCGAATCACAGGAAGGAGCCTTGGCAGAAATGGAAAACAGAGAGATTGGATTTACAGCTCGCAGAGGACACTGATCTCCAAGCCTAGCAAGATTGCGCTGCCCACAAGAAAATACCAATCAAATATGGACGGGACATCCTATGATGGGGACACTCTATCACATGCATTTTTTCGGTTAATGAAGCCTACTACCTGCAGGAGAAATACAAAAATCAAGACCCAGAGATCATCTGGAGCAAAATATGGACTGGATTCCTTTGGCCCAAAGTCTTAATTTTTCTATGGCTCACAGCCCACAATCGTATCCTCACTTGGGATAATCTCTTGAAAAGAGGCTTCATTGGCCCTTCTATGTGTGCCCTGTGTGAACAAAAAGAGGAAACCCTGGAACATCTTTTCAACAAGTGCCACTATAGTTAGCAGATTTGGGACTGGGGATCCCAAGCAATGAAACACACTAACAGAAACAAGAGCGGCATCAAGGACACAATTGCGAACCGGGATACGATCTCCTTCCACAACCCAATTCTAGAACACATCTAGCTACTACTCCCTGGCTTCACTCTCTGGGCAATTTGGAAAGAAAGAAAGAAACGAATTTTTCACTCAAAAGCTTCCCCTCCTTATACCACTTGGGAACGGATTGAGAAGCAAATCTGGGAAACGGTCAATAGCAAACCTTGGAACCCTTAAGACCTTCAATGCAATCCTGAGGAGAACAACATTCTCAAAAGATGGAGTATCAAAATTCCTCTTCACACCAATGCAAAGAGCAAAGGTTGCCATCCCACCAACTCGACAAGATGGACCCCCCCCCCNAAACTTTGATGGCGCCTCAAGAGGAAACCCGGGACCAGCAGGCTTTGGAGTGGTGCTTCAGAATCACATTGGCGAGATAGAAAATTTGGTGGTAGGCTTCCTGGGGGATAACACAAACAATGCTACTGATCTTCTAAGCCTTATCTGAGGCCTCATGGTTGCGACTCACAATCAATACCAAAAGGTCATTGTGGAGGGAGACTCTCAGATCATCATCCAGCTTATAACCAAAATTCTCCATGGAGAGCATCCATTGCGCATCTCTCCCAGCTGGAGGCTTGCGGGACTTCTGGAAGACTTTGGAGCCCTCATCCACCCTGGACTCACCATAGTCCCTTCTCACGTGAAAAGAGAAGCAAACAAAGTAGCAGACTGCCTGGCCAATACGGGAGTCAATACCGAATCAAAACTCATCCACTGGCAAGCCAACTCCTCTGAATGCACTGAACTCTCGAGTCATTGCAATGACCTTGCTAGCAGGGATGTCTCAGCCCCAGATGGGGTGACACATGGCACAACACCGCCACCTGGCACAATGCCCAGCCTCGCACTAAATGGGGCGCGCTGCTCCCCATCCACTCAACATTAACAATGGGAGCAGGCCATTACTGCCGACCTCCTGAGAAGTGACCCCTCCCTCGCGGGAAAGGGCTAGCTCTGCAAGCATTAATGATGGCAGCATTAATGGAAAGCCCTGTACTGCCATCCCATAAGTCAGTGAAAGAGAGGAGCCAGGGCTACATCCAGTTCATTTATGCTTTGCATACTTTCGCCTCTTGCGAGCTCTGGTGCGACTTTCTCTGGTATAAGCACTGGTGCGTCTTTCTCGGGTGTGCTTTTCTCTGCATCTCTTCACCACTGGGGAGCTCTGGTGTGATTGATACCCCCTTCAACACGATGCCTAGGGAGCGAGGTAAGCCTCGACGGGGTTTAGCTTGGTATACCCACGTGGCTCAGAGACAGAGAAGGCAACAATTGGAAACAGTGCTCTCACTAGCCAGTTCCATTCCGTGTCAGAGAGCAAAGACGACCAGTCTCTTACCCTAGGTTCATGCAGATGATTCTGAGCTGGAGGAGGGTGCTCAGACCCCTACACAGCATTGCCCACTCTTTGAACCGGGTACTTGGAAGCCCACAAGCATGATGCGGGAAGAAAACACTCTGACTGCCCTTGAAACTCAAGCAAGGAGCAACATGACGGTAGTGCCTTACACGGAACCCAGTCCAACTGCCCTTGAATTCCAACCAAGAAGCAGCATGGAAGGGGGGCTCTGTGAGGAATTCCCTACTTGTTTTATCAAGGAAGTGCCCTACACAGATCTGGTTTTGCAGGGAACCATCGGGGAACTTGAGCGCAATGAAGGCATAGTAGCCATGGACAAAGGTCTGGGTAACATAGGTACAGGTGCAACTACTACAGGCAAGGCAGTGACAATGAGAACGCGGAACATGCCGGGAGAGGGGGACGAAACCCCACACACACAATCCATGCATGGACAAACTGACGCCTCGCCACCCTGCCTCCAGGCAACACTACTGAATTTAGTGCTTGAACTTCGAGGACAGATGGCTGACGAGGAGCACAGGGTCCTCCTAATGAGACAACGGTTGGATATGCTTTTTGACGCGTACTCTAATGCCCAGGCAAATAAAAAATGTCCAACGTGCGCTCAACCATTTGTAATGCAGGCCAGAGGAACGTGGAATGAGGATGACATGCCACCGAGTATTTGATTTAGCACATCTCAGTATGTTTTCTGTTTTACTTCCAGTTATGTTGGGACTCCTTGGTGTTATGGTTTTTATAATTCCAACTCTCTATAATAGTTTTAAAACAATGCATGGCCATCTGCCCTGGTTTCCTTCGGGCAGGACAGATGGCGGAACAATTCCTCTCTTTTTCCGTTCAGAAGAAACATATGAGCCCCAAGATGTACCGGTTTCCGGTCAAATGACGACACACTTGGTAGTTGTAGCAGCAGTTTTGTATCTTTTTGTTAATATAATATAGCAGGCAACACCACCTTTTTTACTTAAAAAAAATAAATATGAAATGGGTTAATTTCTTTTTCGACTCTATGGTGTGTGATTTATGTACACTCTTCATTCTTTTGAGAAAAAACAGTTTGCATCCAAATTACAATCTAAGCTACCATTGAAATACTTAATCTTTGACATTTTCATTTATGAGTTTTTTTTCATTGGTACTTTTTTTACTTTCAACGAGCAAAATGTTGGAAGGTCTTTTGTTCTATTTTAAAATTGACACAAAAATGTTCGACACATTTTTATCTATACATTATTTTAATTGGGTTGCAAATGGTATTTCATTAATGATAACGTTTGATATTAGAGGTCTTATTGCAAATGATATTTCATTACGTTAATGTTATATATTTGCAGTCTTATTTTATTAAAAGAATTATATTTCATTATGTTAATGTTATATATTTACAGTCTTGTTTTTTTAAAGAATTGCAATTACAAATGTTATTTCATTAACATTAAATGTTGATATTAGCGATCTTATTTGTTTTTACACTAACATTAAAAATAATGTTAATCTTCAAATACTAGCTTCGTCTTATTTGTTTGTATAGTAACGTTGTTTGAAATCTAATTCAAACTATGATTAAAAATCTAAAACTATATAATGTTGCCACCGTGGAGAAACTAAAAAAATGCTTAAAAAATATGTATGACCGTTAAAAGAGTGCATACCGAAAATCAATAAAAACTAAAACCAAAACCAAATCAAATCAAATCAAATAAAGGGCTAGAACTATTATGACAAGGTAGCTAACGGGAAAATTTCTCTAAAATACATGCCAACATCTTCAACAGTCCATGTTATACATTATCATGTTCCTTGGAAGTCTACATACATGCAACATAAATAATTTTCCCTGAACATTTCATTGTAATGCATACATGATGCATATTGGTTCAATGCATACTAAGAACACTTGAGAGTCAAATTTGGATGCATAATAAATCAAAAGTGTCATTTATCTCCTTCATAAAACTTTGGCATACTTTGTAAGAATTTGATTCTCAAACCATAGTTTTTGTTCCCAACACAATAGTTTGATAAATGCTTTGCATGCAAATCCCTTTTCATAAACCAAGCAAATTCCTAGGGCCCAAGTGCCATTTTATGAGAGACACTCATGTGTGACAAGTGTGCCTTGTATGGAATACATTGTGGGTGTGAGACAATTATTAACAGGGGACATTGATAAAATACATTGTGCATGCAAAACAATTACTCAGTGTCATTTTATGAGAAAACAATTACTCAAGTGTCAATTTATAAGAGACACTCGGCATGTGAGATGAGTCTGCCTTGTATGAAATAGATTGTGCACGCGTGACAATTGTTAATAGGAGACATATATACAATGCATTGTACATGTGAAACAATTGTTGAGAGCAGAAATTATAGATAATGGAACATATGTGGCCATTGATAATGGAACATCTATGTCAATGAATGGAAACTCATGTGTCATTTATAGT
>SNQJ01S0115462.1:0-27063 GCA_010110895.2 Picea sitchensis
TAATTATCTCCAAGTTGGTTCTCCAATATTCTAGCCCCTAATTTGTCTCTACTGCTAGTTGTACAGATAGACTAGAATTACTAAAATCCCTGAAAATATGTGATTGTATCTCGACAGCTATAGTTTCCTTATAGATAGTCAATTAGTCCTAAACTATAGGATCAAAAAGCTTTGTACAGTGGCTATTTATGCCCAGCCAGTAATAGAAAAATAATATAGGAGTATTCTCCTCACAAACTCTGTATTTTTGACTTATTTTAATATTTTTTATTATTTTGTTTTTATTTTTAATTTATTATTTTCTGAAATTTTTACTATTATTTTAATGAGTTCTGCTACATAAACATCTCTCCTAAAACACCAACCATTTTTATTATTTATCTAAAAAAAAATTAATATAATTTTAGTTAAAAAGAAAACACAATTTTATAAAAAAAAAATATTAATAACAATTAAAACGAAAAAAAATATTAATAACAATTAATTACGTTTTAAGGCAAAGTTGATGCTCATGACGAGGCGTTGGTTCGTGAATGGTGTGAGGTGACCATAATTCATTTGTCTAAAAGAGGCAGCCTTCCGAGGCAAGGCAAGTGTAAAGACGTGACCGTATCCGGAATCGGGTTCCGTTTTGGTCGGTGTTGAGGAATTTGCGACTTTTTCATTAACTTCAATAAAAGTTTGGGTTAGGCTCTCTTTTGATAAATTTAAGTTTGGGTTAGGCTTTCTTTTGATAAATTTGTTTGAATCTAGTTTTTGAAAATGTTGTACTACATTGTCAAGGTCGTATTTAGATTTAATCGATAGAATTGACCAAAAAAAATTCGCAGTATAAGGTAAGGAAATGGATAAATTTATAAGAATTTAACTTATTTTTAAGAAGTTATGATAATTTTTATATATATTATTTTTTTAAAAGAAAAATAATTATTCTATTTTTTTTATTGAGAGCATCGCTATGACTAGATACCTAATGTATAAAAACAAATTAAATAACATGGAAGACAATAAGCTTCCTAAAATTGCTTCAAAATTGAGTCGTAATCACTATTGACTCAAGCCATGATGGCATAAAGATGCTCAATCTTGGCTAAACTATTGGGAAATCATGGGAATAAAGATACTATTAAAAATATCATCAAATCAAAATTTAAGGAGAAAATGTGGTGTGATAAAAAGTTAGAGGAAAAAAAAAGGTTGAGGTATTATAAGGGTGTAATCAACCCTAATCTAGAAGATCAAAATTATCTATCTGTTTTGACTAGTGTAAAGAAAAAAATAAGCATTGCTAAGATAAGAACAAATTTTCACTAGCTCCATAGTGAAACTGAGCTTGATCAATTCCTAAAACGTCATGGGATGAAAGAGTGTGTCACCTTTGTGACACTAAGAAGGTTGAAGATGAAAAACACTTTCTCTTAGATTGTCCATCCTATACCCAGATTAGATCTCATTTTCAAAATATTTGTCACACTACTAACCTTCCTAACTTCTTAACTCAACAAAACTATGATGATTTTGGAAAGCTACTCTTAATATTTTTAGACAGCACAAAAACAAAATTCTAAAAAATCACAAGTAATCACTCATTCTCTTAAGATCAGATAGACAAATTCCAACTTAGTGGAAGTTAATCATCATCATCATATAAAACTTTTCAAAATATAAATATAAATATAAATAATTTATTTTATATTTCAATAAATAATTTAACCTTTAAAAATAAGGATTCATTACTGAATTCATATATTACATAAAAAGCAAAAAAAAGACTAAAGACTAAGTTACGTTAGTGTCAGATAAAATGAAACACAAAAACAAATTAATGGTAAGTTGTTTACTTTTTCAGGTATATTTATTGATTTGAGATATAATTAAATAAAAACTAACCTAAACAAGTATTTAACTTTACACATAATTTAAATACCTTTATTTATTTAAGTATGTTTTTATTTATTTAGAATCTTTATAAATAAAATATTAATGTGATTTATAATTTACGTTAGTGCCGGATAAAATGAAACACAAAAACAAATTAATGGTAAGTTGTTTACTTTTTCAGGTATATTTATTGATTTGAGATATAATTAAATACAAATTAACCTAATCAAGTATTTAACTTTACATATAATTTAAATACCTTTATTTATTTAAGTATGTTTTTATTTATTTAGAATCTTTATAAATAAAATATTAATGTGATTTATAATTTACGTTAGTGCCGGATAAAATGAAACACAAAAACAAATTAATGGTAAGTTGTTTACTTTTTCAGGTATATTTATTGATTTGAGATATAATTAAATACAAATTAACCTAATTAAGTATTTAACTTTACATATAATTTGAATACCTTTATTTATTTAAGGTATGTTTTTTTTTTATTATTCAGAATCTTTATAAATAAAATATTAATGTGATATATTGATTTGAGATATAATTAAGTAAAAACTAACCTAATTAGGTATTTAACTTTACATCTAATTTAAATATTTTTATTTATTTAAGTATGTTTTTATTTATTTAGAATCTTTATAAATAAAGTATTTATGTTATAAGATATCACATGGAATATAATATTTTTTCATTTTTATCAATCATAATAACATGTGTTGTTTTTTTTTATTTTAATGTGTTATTTTTTCATTTTTATCAATCATAATAACATGTGTTGTTTTTTTTTATTTTAATGTGTTATTTTTTCATTTTTGTCGATCATAATAGTAAGTGTTGTTTTTTTATTTTAATGTGCGTTTATTTAAAACCTTAATATTTAGGATTCCTCAACCATGGATTTGGATTTATGAGGTGGGCATCCTTCCCATTTTAATAGTGATGCATCTGTTTTTTTAAGTCATTGTGTCATCTCTTGGTAAATTAATTTAGAAATTTCGACCATCCTCCTACTTTCTGAAGAAGATGGATTAAATTTTGAAAGTAAATCTCCTTGTAGATCCCTTTTGGCATATTGACTTGGCACTAGCTAAAAGAGGTCTTAATGAGCATTTCACTGGAATTTGGCCCTCCCCCAAGTCACTGGATGTTTTGGAAGTGAAAAAGGGTTTGGCCATGATCAAAGGAAAACTCACCTACTACTTCTATGGAAGATGGTTTCATGCTTCCATATTTGAAGACAAAGAATTTCAAGATCAAATATTTATGAATGGTCCATGTTTCTCTAGAATAAGGGGATGTATCTCATTCATTGGACACCTTTTTTTGACCCTAATGTTGATGTCCCTTCAATTGTTTCTGTATGGGTATGGGCTTGTTTCCCTCATCTATCCTTCCATTGTTGGAACTAAGACTCGTTAAGAAGTATTGGAAACAAGCTTGGAAAATACATTGACAAATCTAAACCGAAAGTAGGCATGTTTTCATGTATAAGGATCTATGTTGAGGTAGATTTTGAAAACGAGATTCTAGAGGCTATTGTTCTAACATTGCATAACTGAAAGCATGTGCAGAAGATGGATTATGAACAATTTCCATTCAAATGTAAATATTCCCACAAATATGGGAATTTCATGAAATATTACAAGAAAAATCAACCCCAACCACAATAAAAAATAGAAAAGGAAGAGCAATGGAAAATGTCGAAGAAAAAATTGGGATCAAATCCCTTTTCCTCCTCTGATTTTGCACCCTCATTTACTTCAGAACAATTGGTTCCTCTTGGTGTAACTCATGCAGTCCACTCAAGTTCTCATGAGGACACCCTTGCAACCCTAAAGTAGTGAGTCTCCTTGATCCAAAAAGGATCCAGAGAAGACTAAGGACAACTCAGAATTCACAAAAGCAACTCAGGAAGCTTAGAATGGCCTCAACAGACAGAGAAAGGGAAAACATTCAAAGTTCTCAAAACTCAGTGAAAGTGGTATCATCGCGAAGAGCACGTCACAAGCTTTCCAACAACGTAAATGAATCGTCAAACATAGTTACATATTGAAATATATTCACAGTCAAAGTTTGGTCAACCTAACCCAGTCAACAAGGGATGAGTTAGCATCCGTACTGCTGACGTCAGTATCAGTATGGATGACGTCAACATCCATATAGTGTATGTGGCACATGCAGGAGGAGACATGTGTCATGTTGACGTCATCATGGTGATGTGGCAGCACCAGAGGCTACCACATGTCACTCGTTTTGGCTTTTTCAGGTCAATCCATGGACCAATGAAAAAGTGCCACATGGCAGTCCATACAACCATGTGGCAGACCATACGGTGATGTGGCAGGATGATGTGGTAGGCTGACGTGGCAAGTGAATGTGCAGGTGTTTGGCATGTCCCAATGGTTGGCTGCCACATGGCCCAATCATGGGCTACCACATGGCAGTGGGCAAATGCCCAATGAGGGCTCGAGAACCAAATTTCAAAAAATAAAAAAAAGGCGAGTTCGCCAAATCTGGCGAAGCCCCGCCAGATCTGGCGGCCCAATGAACAAATCTAAACTACCTCCAAAGTTGGCGAACCACCATACACATTTATATATATATGTTATAACAACAACCCAAAAGGGGAGGCCCGCAAGCTCGACCCCGGTACCTCCCCCTATGCATATGACTTAACTATAGTTCTGCCACCATTGGGCGAAATGACCCCATTCTTTATACCTCCCACAGTTATTATTTAAATTTGTAAATTTGCCAGTGCATGGGGGGAAGGAGCAGGGGCGCGCGACGGTATGGCCTGGCACAATTTTCGAGTTAATTTTTTATGAATTAATTGCAGGTTGCAGGCACGGAAAATGAGACAAAAATTCTCTTAGGCCTGGGAGTGCCAAAGTCATATTGAGGCACAGAGACAGTGTTTTTTTGGTAATTCGATGCCACAAATTCAATGGTGTTGTCTGTTTTCTGATCTGAGCAAAGCTTCTGCACCTTAATTCTAGAATTAGGTATACTTATGTATTTTTCCAAATTCTTTGGTGAGTTAATAAAAAGGCCTACCCATTTGAGAGCAGGACCCGAAGACATAGTCCACCAGGGAATAACTTCGTTATCAAGTTTTTGTGTTCAGATTTGATGCTTATGTCTCTTAATTATTGAGATTTTCCTTCTTTACTGGTGCACTTTAATTTATGCTTATTTAATACAATTCTTTATAAGTCACTTCGATGAAAAGATCCTAGATCATGTTGGTATTTGAGAAGTCATCTTTGACATGAATTGTTGAGTGTGAATGCTTACTAGGGCCAAGCATAAGCATAGTGAAAGAAATCTTAAGACTTTCAATCCCAAAGTTGGCTGTGCATCCCGAAGGAAGAAAATGGCAGAAGAGGACAATCATGATGAACAGGAGAAAAAATTCCATATGGTCTTTTATCGCATGCCAGAAATGGTCGAATGAATGTATGGAGACTACAAGAATAGGATGAAGAAGAAAGGGAAGAAAAATGATGCACAAGATGATGATGATGCTTTGGTAAATCAAAGGGCTGGAGGAGACCCTCCTGAGCCTCCATATTCACCATCAAGTTCTAGTTTTTCTACCTCTGAGCCTTCTCGTCATTCTCATCATTCTATCCATAAAGCTTCTTTTAAGAAACCATTATTAAATATTGATGTGAAATTTTCTTTACCTATGTTTAATGGATATGCTAATCCTAAAAATCTAGATAATTGGATCCGACAGGTTGAAGTATATTGTCATGTTCAACCGATTGATGAAGAGGAAGTTAAAGTGCAAATGAACTCTCTTCGGTTGGAAGGCATCGCTCTTGTATGGTGGGAGAGAAAACTTTAGGACATAAGTAAGTGTGGTAATCTTCTTTCCTCATGGTCAGAATTTAAATCAACGATAAGGAAGCAATTTTATCCATTGGGTTATTTACATAAAGCAATGATGGAATGGAAAACTTTAAGACAAAGTAAAGGTCAAACTGTACAAAGTTTCACATAAGAATTTAGGAAGAAATATCTTTCATTAAACATTACTTTGGATTCTTATGAAACATTATTGAAGTATATTGGTGCACTTCACAGTTATATTCGTCATATTTTTCTATTGTTTAACCCCACCAATCTTGACGAAGTTTGTGTGCAAGCCACTCTCCTTGAGAACATGGGAAATCATGTTCAAGAAGATCCCACAAAGAAACCTTCGAATCTCCCACATAATCCATTTAATAAGTTTAAGAGGAAGGACAAGAAGACCTCCACTGTAAAGAGAGAAGAAGGAAATATGTCTTGCACTGTTGGAAACTACATCTAGAGAAGAGACTGAAACAATTCGGTGGAAAGGGGAAGACAAAAACCGTTGCTATAGTGCAACAAGATCTTGGTTCCAATTCAGGAGACGAAGGAAAGATCACAACGGTTGGAGTACAAGGTAAAGATTCCCTTCATGCTGGTTCAAATTCCAATAATGAACCTCATGATGATGAATGCAGGAGGAATGAATTATTTCACATAAGAGTTGTATCTAAACACACTAAGATAGACACATTATTTGATCTGGGTTCGCAAGTAAACTTGATATCTGAAGCACTTTTCAAAAAGATGGGTCTTCAAACGAAACCACATCCAAAGACTTATCCTCTTGGTTAGATATGTGATAAAGCAAAACTTAATGTCACCAAACAATGTAAGGTCAGATTTGCTATTTCTTCAAAGTTGATTGATGAAGTGTATTTGGATGTTTTATCACTTGATATATGTGGCCTAGTGTTGGGGAGTCCTTATCTTTATGATAGAAAAGCAATCTTCTTCTGTCATGAGAACAAATACCGCCTTACTAAGGGGGAGTGGAATATATTGTTAGATCTCACAGCATGAGGGTAAACACAACAATTGTTAGTGCATGACAAATGAAGAGACTCATAAACACTAATAAGAGATATGTACTCATGGTCGTAAGGGAGAAAGATGTTGGAACATCCAACACTTTCCAAGGATGTGATCCTTCTCATAAGAAATAATTACTTGATATTATTTCTAAGTATGATGATATTTTCCAGGAACCAGTTGGATTACCTCCTAAGAGGGAAATCCAACATGAAATACATCTTCAACAGGATTCTCCTGTTCCTAATGTGGGCATGTATAGGATGTCAGTTGTAGAGATGACAGAGATCAAGAAGTAGGTACAAGGCTTATTGGATCAAGGGGTCATCAAGCCCAACACATCTCCTTGTGGTTCTCCATTTGTGATGGTGCCAAAGAAAGATGCTACATGGTGAATGTGTGTCGATTACTGGGCCTTAAATAAAATCACAGTGAAAAATCGATACCCTCTTCCTCGTATAGATGATTTACTTGATCAGTTAAAGAATGTTTCTTATTTCACTAAGTTGGATTTGCATAGTGAATACCATCAGATCAAGGTTGTAGAATAGGATGCATGGAAGACTTCCTTTAAAACCAAACAAGGACTGTTTGAGTGGTTAGTTATGTTGTTTGGGATTTGTAATGCTCTAACAACCTTCATGTGTGTGATGAATGATGTGTTCAGGCCTTTTCTNGGGACTTGGGATGAACATGTGATGTATGTAAAGCAAGTATTGGATACTTTGCAAAGGGAAAAGTTGTATGTAAAATTGTCCAAATGTGAATTTGGAAAGACTGCACTTGTGTACTTAGGTCATATTGTAGGAGGGGGACAATTAAAAATCGATCCTTCCAATATTGATGTAATTGTAAATTGGCACGAGTCCAAAAGTGTAATCGAGATGCAGAGCTTCTTAGGTGCAGTCTAGTATTGGAGGAGGTTCATTTCAAAATTCTTCTTTATAGTAGCTCCTTTGCATGACTTAACCAGTGTGAAGAAAACTTTTCAGTGGGGACGAAAGCAACAAATTTTTTTTGACACTTTGAAGGAAAAGATTAGTACCGCACCAGTATTAGCACTGCCGAATCTTCAACTGCCCTTCAAGATCGAGACAGATGCCAACGGATACACCATGGGTGCAATATTGATGTAATATCGTCAGCCTATCTGTTACCACTCTGAAACTTTTAACCAAGCTATTGTTAACTATCCTACATATGATACATAGTTGTATGAATTAGTTCAAAGTGTAAAAAAATGAAATCACTACTTGTTAGGGAAGGAAACAATCATACATATAGATCATCAACCCTTACAGTATCTCCAAGCATAAACCAAACTACAACAATCTCGACATTACAAATGGATGGGTTTCCTACAACAATTTCATTTGGTAATCAAGTACTAAAAGGGTACAAGCAACAAGGTAGTTGATATGCTTTCTAGACCTCCTATTGTTGCTTCTATTATTTTGAAAAATTCTTCTTTATCTCATGATATCTATATGGAACAATATGCCATTGATGAATATTTTAAAGAAGTATATGAGAATTTAACCCATGGTTCACAGGTAGAGAACTATTGTCTGCAAGGAAACCTACTCTACCATCTTGGAAAGCTATGTATTCTTACAAGTGAACGAGTCCATGTAATACGAGAAGCTCACACTTCTCTCATGTCTGGGCATTTTGGGGTAGGAAAAACTATGGCTTATTTGCAGAGATTTTGGTACTGGCCTCAAATGAAAGTGATTGTAACTAAATATGTAAAGGGGTGTGTGATTTTTTTTACTTGTAAGCCCATTAATAGAAAACTGGGGCTATACTCACCACTACCTGTTCCATCCCATCCATGGGAAAGTATCTCCATGGATTTTGTAGGGGGTTTACCAATGTCAAAAAGGGGACATGACTATTTCTATGTTGTAGTGGATAGGTTTAGCAAGATGTGTATCTTAATGCCATGTGTTTGAACACATATATTTTTATAAACTTTAGACTTTAAATAGATTTCATTCCTGTTTAAATAAAAAAATGCGTGCTTGATTCTCACCATTGATGTAGTCTCCCATTTAATCAAACGATCTTAATATATTAAAAGTTATGGAGTCGCCTACTTGTTAACGAGTCAAATCACTAAAGACTACTTTCAAAATGTCAAGTTTCGGAGTTTCGCGATTGCATAAATTTCAACATGTAACAACTCCAAAGTCCCGATAGTCGAAATCACGAAACTATCTTAAGAATTAAACCAAATTAATTAAAGATTAAAAATGATTAATGGTTAATTAATCATATCGCAATTTCCCATTTCAGGGATCCTACATGTAGCGACTATCAAAGTCCCGATATTCGAAATCGTAAAATTTTATTAGGTTAATCACGATTATTTAAAAGGGTTAAACATGATCAAAATTAATTAATCACATCGCAATTTCACGTGTCAGAAGTCATACCTTGAAATGTTATAGGATATCCTGAGATCCGAAATTCCTAAATTTACTTAACGATAAGTGTAATTAACTGATGCATTAACAACGATTATCATGTAATTAATCCTTCGTTGAATAATGGCTTGGATAAATTCAAGTTTCATCTATGCTTTTCCCTAAAATTAATGACATTAATAGTTGATTTATGACAATCATTCCAAATGAGATCTTGTACCACCACCTAAATCTGAGTCAATAAAGAAAGTAAATGTTTCGTCAGTAGAGGTATTGATAAATCGAAGCAGTTAAAAGGAAGAGATATTTTCATTCTAAATCACATTCGCGTTTTCTCAGAGCAAGCTTAGTGAGATAATAAGTCTTGTGCATTTTTTGTGATAGGTAACAAAGTGTTGTGTTTACTACTCCCATGGCTCTGCGAAAAATAGTTAAAGGGACTGGTGAGAGCTCGGGCCAAAACATAGATGTCTTCTCGGACACATCACTGAGAGCTGTGGAGACCATAAAAACTTGGACGCAGGTCTGTAATATCATACAATACGAGCTAAAACATTGTCCTGAGGAGTCAGATGATGAAGGCACCAAGACTCAGGAGACAAAGCTCAAATACATATCCCAATCAGAGCTGCATAAGGTAGGTACGAGGCCGAGGCTCATGCCGTATAATGACATGATAGGCTGGGCCCTGGAAAACGTTGACGTTGCTACCAGGACCATCTACAATCCGCAGAAAGATGTTGTTGGATCTTTCCACCCATAACATGTACAGGTGATGTACAAATTGTCCCCAGCATTCAAACACACTTATAATGTTGACTTCTTAAAAAATTTCAAGGAAGAAGAGTGCCCAAAAGGTGTGAAGAATTACCCTGATTTGATCAAATATTGGTGGGCACACCCCGAGAAATTAAATGCAGACACCCATGGCATATATGCCACCGCATCATTAGAATCTCATATGATGTATGTGGCCATGATTCTCTGTAGAATTTTTGGGAGAGAAAACTCTGCCCACTTCCTATTATCATGGGTACCGATCATGCATGAAGTTGCAGAGGGTTTTCCATTCAATTGGGCCAAAATATTATCAGACAGTCTGGCCCAAGAAATCACTGAGTATCAGGCATTGAAATCCAAGGGATGACTTGCCTCATTTTACATGTCATCTTATCTTATGGATGCCATTTGTTTGATGAAACATTTTCCTTTGATGGGATGGAGTTGGACTCCGGACAACGCTGAAGAAATACATCCTTATCATTCAAAGCTATGAGAAGATAAAGAGAAATATTTCTTTTATGAAATTTGCAATTATGTGGTGGTGCCAATGCATATCGCCATATATGGGTACCCACCTCCCAATATTTCTAACATAATGGTAGCCAACCTAGGGAAGATAGCCAACTAGTATATTGAAGGACATTTTTCCTATATTAGGGTTTTTGGTTGCTCGGTTCCTTCGCACGCCTTGCCCAAGTTTCTACTAGACCGATTGGTGTGCAGAGAAGTAGTGCGACAAACTATACTGGGCAGAGTCAGTAAAGAGATAAAAGCCTTGCAAAAAAAGGTATGGCCTACTTTTCCCTTGCATATTGGTATGTTTTCACTTTCAGATTTCGGCCATTTGAAAGTAGAGGCCGCGACCCTGGAAGAAATTAAGCTTGTCGATATTGAGTTGAAGAAACACGATCCTCAAAAGATCATGGGAAACCACATGGCCTCTTGTAATTTGAGAAGGTATGAGCATGAAGATTCTCCTCATGATGATATATTCTAAGGGGTTAGATCCTATCAGGAAGTTTTGAGCCGATTCCAAACTTTGGCTCCAGACCAATTGGTCGAATTCTATAATTTCCAAAGGCATAGGAGAAATAGCCTTACGAAGGTCTTACAGGGAGAAATCCCCACACTCCCGGCTACATAGGAAATTGAGGTCCAGAGTTTAGAAACAAAGAACTCTAGTGGACAAGATGCTCAAGAAATATGGGAGAAGACAAAGGTTTTGACTCAGAAAGGACCAATGTCCACGCCAGACAAATCAGCTACTGACATGCTCGGGAAACAACCATTCAACGAGATTGGTAGCCCTATCCAATCTATCACACCTTTATAGTTAAATAGAGGGAACCCGAGTGCTGAGGTAGTGTTTATAGAGGATCTTACACCTATTACAGCTAAATAGATACCTCCTTCTGAATTCTTTTTCAACAAGAAAAGAAGGGTTGTGGTAAAGAGAGAATTGCACCAGAAGGAAGGCTCAACTGTCAAAAGACACAGGGTGTTATTTGATGGACAGGTCTTGGAAGAGGAAGACTTCGCTACAGAGGTGGCAGGCTCTCTGGGAGCTTTTGTAACGAAAAACCAATTTTCAATTGGAAATTTAAAAGAACGATTGAAGTAGAAGGACCTGTTGATAAGCCAATTACAAAATCAAGTAAAGACTGTGGAAAGGAATTCCAGGAGCGAGATAAAAAAGATTTTTGAGCATATTAGATTGTGTGATACCCAGTAAATCCAACAACTCAAATCCAGTCTCGATGAAATGCACAAGAACGCACATGTGAGTAGAGAATGGGCCTTTCAACAGGGAGAATTGGTAAAACAACTATAGAACAGAATAAACTCAATTGAAAATACAACTGTAGATATGAGATTTTTCCAAGTGAAGTAATTGGAGGTGCATGAGATGCTGGGATCAACACAACAAAGTCTTTTCACTAAGGTAGAAGCTGTCCAAAACCATTTTCAGGTGGTAGACCAAGCTTTGAATAATATTTTTTTAAAAGAGAGAGAGGCTATTGTTGCTCGGGCTACTTTCCAAGAAGTATTTGTGTCATCATCAAGAGAAGGAGTATATATGGTCTCTATATTGTCTCCTTCAGATCAAACCAGAGGCGATATTATACTAAAAACCTGGGAGACTAACATAGCCGAAAGTAAAAGAATGGCCAAGGAAGTGAAAAAGGCTTGTGAAGAAACTTTGCATTCACTCGACAAAGAGTCATTAGGCTTTGGAAAATCTAACATATCTAAAGTCTTAGGAAAATTTGATATAGTGAAGCATCAACTTAATATCAACACAAACATGGAAGAGGATCGGGCTGAAATATTGAAATTAAAATAGATTGATATGACTCAAATAGATAGGTGGCTAGTGAAACCCAATCTGTAGCTACAGTCTATAGTTTCATAAGATAGGACAGTGGAAAATAGAATGCCTCACCTATAAAATAAATTGTATATTTTTGAGGCAAACGATTTAACAGAGCCGTCCAAATTGGTGGTACAATTTGTGGGCATGTGCATTAAATGTGTTGAGAAAGGAAAATGAAACACTTCTGGGAACCAATGAGACAACCTGTGCACATCATTTTTACAGATCATGATTAGAAGACCAACAGTTTTTTGAGCTGGATAACAAGAAGAGAAAACATCTCTGCCAGTGAGACAAAAAGACAGAAGAGATGCAAGTGAATCGTTTCGAATTTTACATTTTGTAATTTTTACTATTTTAGAAATAAGGAGAATTCCAACCATTTAGGGTTGAGAACCTTTTGTATAAATACATCTTTCTAAGATTGAACACATGCTTCTTCTTGCTGTATTGTGACTAAGAAAACTCATCCTTTGTGAGTATTTATACAAGTGCAGATAGAGATTCCAAATTTTGTGTAGTTTGAGTTATGTGCTCTTCTTGTATTCCATCTCTACAATTTTCTTTATGTTACTCCTTGATAAGTGAAAGATTGCAACTTAGTACAACATCTACTGTAATCACATTTTATTTAGTTATTTGATAAGAAAGAGGTTTTTCCTTTGTATTTGCTATTAGCAAATACAAGACCTGCAAGCTACTTGGATCACTACATCATATATCCTTTCAGGGGTACATTCTACATTTTCTTCTACTGCAAACAAGGTAAGATTCATCTGTAATTGATGCCTCATTTTTCTTGACAGTTTTGTAATTTCCTCCCTCATCACTCAATTTTATTAATTGACTTAGACGATGAAACACGTCCTCTGTTCTGTTCATCTATTAATTTCATTTGAGGATTTAATTCTTACACAGCTAATGGAAGAAAAAGCACTTTTAAAAACATTCCTTAATTTCCTGATGCCTGACATTGTTCTTTGAGCCTTAAGTTTAATATCAAGAACAACATATTTTTGGCGCCATTGCCAAGGACGGAGAAACAAAGTTATTTTTCCCTGGGAGAATGACATGGTAAGTTTCTCTCTTCGATAGTGAACAAATATTGAATACATTGTAAGGCTAATTTTTATCTTTCACTTGGTGACTCCACAACTAATAAACTGGCATTCGGTCGAAGGAATACCAGATAGAACCTAGATGATAAGAAGAATACACCTGTATCCGACCCTGAAAAAATATTAAAACCAAGGGGATACCTCAAGCAGACCACTGCATCCACGAGTAAGGTTTACCAACCTAAACCCACAATTAACTCCGCAAGAGGGTTTCACCCAAATCCATTTCGGAGAAACAATGACTGATAGAATTGAAGTCAAAATCATAAACCCCAAATTAGTTTTACCTGAGATAAAGAACGAAAATGATTCAACTACCTCCTTTACTAATAAAGGTAAAGGACCTATCTCGATACCTACTTCGACTGATATTCCATCAGTCCCCGAAGGAAAGATTCTAGGTTCCCGAAGTTTTGAAGAATATATCTTACACTCTGATTCAACTCATGTTGGTTCTCCCATTTATATATCCTGCAAATCCGAAGAACCTAGTCCTCATCTCTCTTTTCCCCCCTTTTCAGATTTTCTGTCTCCCGATGGTCAGTTCCCAGAACCTCTTTTGCTTCATCTTGAAGTAGCCGAAAGGTCACTACACATCTTTGAAAATCCTCTCTACAATATCCAAGTTTCATCTCCCAGATTATCAATGGTTGTTGTCGGAGGAGGTGGTGTCAGCGGAGGTGGTGCTGGAGGTGGCGGAGGTGGAGGAGGAATTTGTGCTAGAGGGGGAGGAGGAGGTGGTTAAGGAACACCCCCACCTCCTAGAATTTTCTCTAAAGTAGCTACTAGGTATGCTCCTTTAGTCCTCCCATTTCCTCTCCACGATTTACCCGAAAACTATATGAAAAGCTTGCCAAAGTTCACAGGAGAGGGAGACTTAACTGCCACTGAACACATAAATTTTTTTGATCAATTCACTGATATCCTTGGCCTCGATCATGAGGATGTTTATTCAAGGCTCCTAGTTCAAATTTTCGAAGGAAAAGTGAGAACCTGGTTCTGAGGGCTGCCGGTGGATTCTATAAGAACATATGATGAGTTAGAAAATGCCTTTCTCAGACAATGGGGGGAGAGGAAATATCACCGTTATTATTTAACTGAGTTCAGAGATCTAAGAAAGAAACTTTCACTCAGAGATTTAATAAACTATATAATAAAATTCCATTTGAGGTTAAACCTTCACAACCTGTAGCAAAAGTGACTTCCGAAGGAGATTTTGAGCCTAACTTTGCCTTACTGTAAAGGGAAAGGAGATCTGCCGACCTCACAAGAATGCAGGACGATGCTATAGAAATAGAGTCAAATTTGATGGCATCAAGAAAGTTAAAAGCTAAAATTGAAACAGGAAATAAAGAGACCAGACGATTTAGAGAACAAGCAGGACCTTCCGGATCCGGGAGGTCTGCAGAAGATAAAGTGGATGACATGGAAAAAATAATCAAAGAATTATCAAAAAAAATCTCAAAGATGGAACTGGACCAAGATAAAATAGATCAGTTCACTAGAAAAGATTTCAGAAGGAAACCTAACATTCAAACGCAACAAAGACAAATAAAAAATGAAGATCAAAAGATTCAGACCCCATTTAAAAATGAAAATTTTATAGGAGGAGATCACATGCGAAACTTTGAGGAGTTAGAGGAAGACATGAATAATATTAGCGATGATGATCAAGAACCTCATTTGATGAGGCACTATTATAAAAGGTCTTTAGGCATAGAATACATGTTTAATAATGATGATAGCATAAATATTAAAAAAGATTCTTCTTTTCAAGGAATCGTCGATAATATAATGGTCGAGCTTCAACAAAAGTATAATTTAAGGCCTAGAGATAGAAATGTCACAACTGCCCAACCGAAGAATATCTTGACGATAAGTAAAGCGAGTGAGGTAGCTCAATCAATAGTTGAAACACAGACTACCAAAACAAAAGTAGTTGAAACACAAATTGCCAAAACAAAAGCAGTGGAAATTTCGACCGTCAGAACAAAGACAGCCGAAATGAAGGCAACACAAACTAATAGATCAGAAAAAATGGAGATAGAGATCCCAACCAGAGAAGCCTAAAAGACAACGGGGAGTTTCAATCTAGAAAACAAGATTAATAAAATCAAGATCCTTGTACCTCTGGTTGAATTGGAAGAAAACCCTACATATAGAAAACAAATTGTCAAAACGATAAATTTCTCGGATGTTGAAAGTCACGCGGATGATATAAATCTAGATGATGATAAACCTACTATCATGTTTGTTCCACATTTTGAAAATGCCAAAGATTATGTCGCTCCTTTTTACATTACACTAACTGTGCATGATCATTTGATCCATAATTGTATGTTGGATTCTGGAGCCTCCCACAATTTGATGCCCAAAGTTATTATGGAAAATATGGGCCTTGAAATTACCAGACCATACAAAGATCTGTATTCTTTTGATTCAAGAAAAGTTAAATGTATGGGTATGATAAAAGATTTAGTGGTTAATCTTGCACATATTCCTATTAAAAGTATTCTGATGGATGTAGTTGTTGTTGATGTCCCTACAAAGTATGGCATGCTGTTATCTAGGTCTTGGGGCACCAAACTTGGAGGATCCCTTCAACTCAACATGATGTATGCTACAAACCTGATCTTCGACGGACAGTTCACTCGTATGTACAAAGAAACAAGGTTGGCATACACTGTAAGTGACCCACAAAATCCAAACAATTACCATGTTTATGTTGCCGATCAAGATTTAGGAAATTGTATATTATCTATCGATGATGATTTAGATGAATGTATAGAAGAAAATTGTACAGAAAAAGAAAAAAATAGAAAAGACAAATAAAAACGTAAATAATACTGGAGTTTGGAAAATGTATTTTGATGGTGCTTCATCTTGTGAAGGACAGGAGTTGGGGTGTTGTTTGTGGCACTCGAGGACGATTTTATCATTCCCTTCTCCTACAGATTACAATGGGACATCGATTATACCAATAACATATGCGAATACGAAGCCATGGTCTTAGGATTAGATGCTTCCAGGAAGATGAAAATTGAAGATATGATAGTTTATGGTGATGAAGAGTTAATTGTAAAACATATAAAACAAAAGTATCAGGCCAAATACCTAAGGCTGAGTTCATACAAAAATTGTGCCTGGAATCTGATTGAGAATTTCTTCTCATCGTTTAATATCCATCACATCCCCAGAATGGAAAATCAAAAGGCAGACTCATTGGCCAAAGAAGTTGCGCCGTTTTTACCTCCTACTATCCTCAAACTAAAATATCACATATAAATGAGGCACAGACCCTCAATACCAAACAACGTTCAACACTAGCAGGTCTTCAAATATGATGAGAAAATCAGACAATTCCTAGATATGGTGGATGGATTTTCTAAAACACATATTTACCAGGAAAATCATAATGACCTTGCTTGAATCATGCAGGAAGGGGAAGATCCTCAGGAGTTTCAATATAAGATCACTAATCATCGCATGTTGGTGCTGAAAAATAATCAGATCCCTAAAGGTCTGATTCCTTTGGAAAGATTATTCGATCATGATGATATTCCCTTGAAGTCTACTTTGCAGCCGCAACCTGAAGAGGTTGAAGATTGTAACATAGGCACCAAGGAAACTCCTAAGTTGGTAAGGTTATCTAAATACCTTCCCCCTAAAATGAAAATAAAATATGCTGAATTACTCAAGAAGTATAAGGATGTCTTCACGTGGTCTTATGATGAATTAAGAACTTATGATACCACCGTAATCGAACACAAGATTCCCTTAAAACAGAGCATTAAACCTTTCAGGCAGAAGCTCATAAAAATAAATTCTATACTACTTCCTGTGATAGAGAGGGAAGTAAAGAAGCTCCTAGATGCTAAGATCATTGTTCCACTCAGGTATTCCAAGTGGGTAGCCAATCTAGTTCCATTCAGAAAGAAAAGTGGTGAAATCAGACTTTGTGTAGATTTCAAGAACTTAAATAGATCATCCCTCAAAGATAATTATCCATTACCTAAAATGGATCACGTATTAGAAAAAGTGGTCGGAGCAAATAGAATGTCTATGATTGATGGATTTTCAGGTTACAATCAGATTGCAGTGCACAAGGATAATAAAGAAAAAACCGTGTTCACCACCCCATGGGGTACCTTTATGTATGATAAAATGTCATTCGGTATGATGAATGCAGGAGTCACTTTCCAACGAGCTATGGATATCTCTTTTGTCGACAAAATAGATAAGTTTGTTGTCATTTATCTCGATGATCTAACCGTGTTTTCTAAATCTGATGCAGAACACTTGATACACCTCAAACAAACGTTCGAGAAATGTCGAAAATTTGTTTTGTCTCTAAATCCCAAGAAATCTCATTTTGCAATGCAGGAAGGTAAACTCTTGGGCCATATAGTATTTAGGGATGGAATCAAAATCGACCCGAAAATGGTTGAAGCTATAGATACAATAAATATTCCTAGGAATAGAAAGGAGATCTAGTCATTTTTAGGAAAAAATATTTTTTTATAAGATTCATTCCAAACTTCATTGAGATTGTTAAATTGGTTACAGATATGCTCAATAAAGACAATGAGGTCAAATGGACAACCGAAGTAAAATAATCAATAAATTTATAGGTGAAGCACCGGTGCTGGCCAACCCAGATTATACGAAAGAATTCTTGATCTTCTCATTTGCCTCTAAACACACTATCACGACTGTGCTCTTACAAAATAACGATGAAGGGTTCGAGTAGCCAATAACATTTTTTATCAAAAGTCTCCGGGATACTGAACTAAAATATGATATATTGGAAAAACAGGCATGCACAATGGTGAAAGCTCCTCAAATCTTTCAGGACTTATGTACTCCATTCTAAGATAATTACCTATGTACCAACCAACGATGTCAAAAATATATTAGTTCAACCGGATAGTGATGGGAAAAGGGGCCGATGGTTAGCCAAGATTAAAGAATTTGACCTAGAAGTAAAATTGACCAAACTTGTCAAAGGTCAGGGCTTGGCTAAATTATTAGCCGAATCAAAATTCTGAGCACTTTGAATAAATCATTTACAATCCTACGGAGAGCTTCCAGACATCGAAGAATTCGATGACCAGACACCTGCAACTCAAATCCAGGAGAGATTCTCGTCTTTGGCTTGGTACAAAAACATCGTTTCTTACCTTTTAACTTTACAGTGCCCAAGTGATATAACCCCTTCCAAAGCTAGAACGTTGAAGTTGCATGCAGTAAAATATTGTATCATGGATAGACGACTATATTGGAAGGATCCTCTAGGATTTTTACTAAGCTGTTTAGTAGAATCTGAAACAGAGAGAGACATAAACGAGTTTCACGAAAGGGTGTGTGGAGGGAATCACACTTGGAGAGCAACGACTTATAAAATCCTGAGAGCTGGATATTATTGGCCGAAATTATTCATTGATGTGAATGCCAAAGTCATAGCCTGTAACCCCTTCCAACTCTTCTCAGGAAAACAAAAGCTTCTGGCCTTACCTTTGGTCCCAGTCAATACATAAGCTCTGTTTCAACAATGGGGTTTGGATTTCATCGGTGAAATGCATCCACATTCAAGCGCGCAACATAGGTGGATTTTAACCGCTACTGACTATTTCACTAAGTGGGTGGAGGCCATTTCGACGCGAAATGAAATAGACGTAGTGGTGATAAGTTTCTTAGAAGAGAACATTTTATCAAGATTCGACTGTCCTCAGAAGATAGTCACTGATAATTCCCAAGCTTTCAAATCCATGGCTATGGTAAGTTTTTGTCAAAAGTACAATATTGTACTAGGACATTCCACAGCCTACTATCCTCAAGGCAATGGATTAGCCGAGTCCTCGAACAAGAGCCTAATCACCATAATTAAAAAAGTGTTGATTGAGAATAAGAAATCCTGGCATGTGCTTTTGAAATATGCTTTGTGGGATAATAGAATAGGCACTAAGAAATCAATTGGAATGTCCCCTTTCCAAATGGTGTATGGTACTGATGTGGTTCTCCCTATAAATATTTCTTTGCCCATAATGAAACTCTGGAAAGACGCAAAGGAAGAGCCAAATGACATCACCAGAAGAATGAATCAATTGATTGAAGTCCAACAAAATAGGGCTGAAGTGGATGAGAAACTCCAGAAATATCAAGACAACATGAAAGCTCTGTTTGACTAAAAAGCTAAAGATAGGGAATTTCTCCTTGGTGACCTATTTTTAAAGTGGGATGCTAGGAAGGAAGACTCAGGAAAGCACGATAAATTTGACCATATCTAGTGTGGACCTTTCAAGATCACAACTTCTAAGGGGAAGAATTCATTTCTGTTAGAAAATCTTGACAGAAAAATCCTTAACGCCCCCATCAATGGGCGTTACCTGAAGCATTTCATGCAATGATCAAATTCCAAACTCTCATTGTACATATCGCTTTGATTTTCATATTCTTGTTTGCAATTCTTCGTTTCTTTGGTAAGTTTTTACTTTCACTGTAAATAAAACAAGGTTAGTTGATTTCATTAAAAAAACAAAAAATATAAAAATAGGTAACACATAGAGTTCTGGGCTGCATAAGTTCCTGACATTCTTCATGTTATTGTCATGAAGGATACTTGCCAATAGCCGAGAGATAAGAGATAACATAAATCGACATTCATGTTTCAGAACATTGGCTTTCTCTCAAAACAGGTGATAAAAAAATAGTTTACTTGGTTGAAAATATAGGGTAAATCTAAGGTATGAGCTTCTACCCTACTAACCCAAGTTAATTTTTCAAAGAGATATCACTAACTATGACAAAAGTCTCATATGTAAAAAAATTGTCACCTAATCTATAACCAGAGGAATGTAAAATTATGTCTTAATTCTCAAGAGTTTTCTCTGGATAAAATAAAATTAAAAATAAAATTAAATTAAAATTGAAAAAATGAAATAAAACTTATAAATAAAAAAGTAATCAATAAAAAGACCTTCAAGAAAAAAATTCGAGAATCAATAAACAAGTTCGCATAAGAGTGACCATGTTCACAATAGAACATCTAAATCCTCATTTTGTTTCCCTGCTCATCCTTAGGTTGTATTTTCCTATGATTCTCAACATCATTCCATGGTCTTCATAGAGTAAAAAGGGCCTCACCTTAACTTTGAAAACTCAGAAACATGTCTTCAAAACGAGAATAGGCAAAAAATCATTATGATTCCTCTAACTTTAATTGAAATAAAGTATGTCTAGGCTAATATTGACTATCTTATCCCTTCTAACAGATTTAAACTGATTAGTTTCTCTCAAGGAAAGTCCCTGGAAAATAAAAGCTCCCTGTGAGAACTTCCCTGTAGGCGAAGGAGTTTTGAAGATCAGAGGAGGATTAGTCCAGAGTATTCAAAGTGAGTTGACATACTTATGTTGCTAAATTATAAATATATATCATCCTTGGTATATTATATACAAATTGATTTCCCCCACTTCATGTTTTAAAAATATAAGACAGATGGTGAAAGGAAATTCATAAAATGATTTCCCCCATCTAGTCCAAAAAAGAGACGATGAAAGGAAATTCATTAAATTATTGCCCTCATCTCAGCATTTAAATGCAAAATTACTAATTGAAGTGGTGAATGGAAATTCAATGTGGGAATTAGATAACTTCACCGGGGTACTGAAAAGACTCATTGGCAGTGAAGCAATGTCTACGATATATGCAAGGCTGTTATACATGTATTATAATGAACTCTGGTAACTAGTTCTATTTTTGACTAGATCTACATTCTAAGCCGACACAAGACTCCCTAACTAAAACATTAATATTACTTTGCCTTGATGCGAACAAAATTGAACAGAGTCTGGTAGAATAGTTAAGGTTGTTTCGATTATCTTAAGCAAATCTGAAATCAGTTTTGATAAAAGGAAGCCATTAATAAGTCTAAGCTTGAGATCGGTGAATGATTAAGTTTCGAAGGTTTTTGAAGATATGGATGAAGTCCAAAGTCCTTCTGTGTGTCCTTTTTCAGAATGTGTTTCATAGAAATGCAATAATGACTCCATTTACCCAATAAAGGCACTTGGTCTAATGTCTTTGATGTCTCGTAGGGAGACACGATCCCTCAATGGAGCCTATGTTGGAACACATATATTTTTATAAACTTTAGACTTTAAATGAATTTCATTCCTGTTTAAATAAAAAAAACGCGTGCTTGATTCTCACCGTTGATGTAGTCTCCCATTTAATCAAACGATCCTAATCTCTTAAAATTTATGGAGCCACCTACTCGTTAACAAGTCAAATCACTAAAGACTACTTTCAAAATGTTGGGTTTCAGAGTTTCGCGATTGCAGAAATTTCAACATGTAACAACTCCAAAGTCCGGATAGCCGAAATCGCAAAACTGTCTTAAGCATTAAACTGAATTAATTAAAGATTAAAAATGATTAACGGTTAATTAATCATATCACGATTTCACATTTCGGGGATCCTGCATGTAGTGACTATCAAAGTCCCGATATCCAAAATCGCAAAATTGTCTTAGGTTAATCAAGATTATTTAAAAGGGTTAAACATGATCAAACTTAATTAATCACATCGTGATTTCGTGTGTCCGAAGTCATACCTTGAAATGTTATAGGATATCCCGAGATCCCAAATTCTGAAATTTACTTAACGATAAGTGTAATTAACTGATGCATTAATGATGATTATCATGTAATTAATCCTTCGCTGAATAATGAATTGGATAAATTCAAATTTCATCCGTTCTTTCCTGAAAATTAATGAAATTAATAGTTGATTTACGACAATCATTCCAAATGAGATCCTGGACCACTGCCTAAATCTGACTCATTAAAGAAAGTAAATGTTTCGTCAGTAGAGTTATTGGTAAATCAAAGAAGTTAAAAGGAATAGATATTTTCATTTTGAATCGCATTCGCATTTTCTCAAAGAAAGCTTAGTGAGATAATAAGTCTTGTGCATTTTTTGTGATAGGTAACAAAGTGTTGCATTTACTACTCCCATTGCTCCGCGAAAAATAGTTAAAGGGATTGGTGAGAGCTCAGGCCAAAACACAGTTGTCCTCTCAAACACATCACCAAGAGCCGTGGAGACCATAAAAACTTGGACGCAGGTCTGCAATATCCTACAATACGAGTTGAACAATTGTCTTGAGGAGTCAGATGATGAAGGAAGTGAGACTCAAGAGACAAAACTCAAATACATAGTCCAATCAGAGTTGCATAAGGTAGCTACGAGGCTGAGGCTCATGCTGTATAATGACATGATAGGTTGGGCCTTGGAAAATGTTGACGTCGCTACCAGGACCATCTACAATGCGCAGAAAGATGATGTTGGATATTTCCGCCCAGAACTTGTACAGGTGATGTACAAATTGTCCCCATCATTCAAACACACTTATAATGCCGACTTCTTAAAAAAGTTCGAGGAAGAAGAGTGCCCAGAAGGTGTGAAGAATTAACCTGGTTTGATCAAAGATTGGTGGGCACGGCCCGAGAAATTCAGAGTAGACACCCATGACATATACACCATTGCATCATTAGACTCTCATATGATGTATGTGGCCATGATGCTCTGTAGAATTTTTGAGAGAGAAAACTCTGCCCACTTCCTATTATCATGGGTATCGATCATGCATGAAGTTGCAGAGGGTTTTCCATTCAATTGGGCCAAGATATTATCAGACAGTCTAGCCCAATAGGTTTTCCATTCAATTGGGCCAAGATATTATCAGACAGTCTAGCTTTCAAATCCATGGCTATGGTAAGTTTTTGTCAAAAGTACAATATTGTATTGGGACATTCCACAGCCTACTATCCTCAGGGCAATGGATTAGTCAAGTCCTCGAACAAGATCCTAATCACCATAATTAAAAAAGTGTTGATTGAAAATAAGAAAGCCTGGCATGTGCTTTTGAAATATGCTTTGTGGGATAATAGAATAGCACTAAGAAATCAATTGGAATGTCCCCTTTGCAAATGGTGTACGGTACCGATGTGGTTCTCCCTATAAATCTTTCTCCACCCGTAATGAAACTCTGGAAAGACACAAAGGAAGAGCCAAATGACATCACCAGAAGAATGAATCAATTGATTGAAGTCCAAAAAAATAGGGCTGAAGTGGATGAGAAACTCCAGAAATATCAAGACAACATGAAAGCTCTGTTTGACTAAAAATCTAAGGATAGGGAATTTCTCCTTGGTGACCTGGTTTTAAAGTGGGATGCTAGGAAGGAAGACTCAGGAAAGCACGATAAATTTGACCATATTTGGTGTGGACCTTTCAAGATCACAACTTTTGAGGGCAAGAATTCATTTCTGTTAGAAAATCTTGACAGAAAAATCCTTAATGCCCTCATCAACGGGCGTTACCTGAAGCATTTCATACAATGATCAAATTCTGAACTCTCATTGTACATACCGGTTTGATTTTCATATTCTTGTTTGAAATTCTTCGTTTCTTTGGTAAGTTTTTACTTTCACTGTAAATAAAACCAGGTTAGTTGATTTCATTAAAAAAACAAAAAATATAAAAATAGGTAACACATAGAGTTCTGGTCTACATAAGTTCCTGACATTCTTCATGTTATTGTCATGAAGGATACCTGCCAATAGCTGAGAGATAAGAGATAGCAGAAATCGACATTCATGTTTCAGAACATTGGCTTTCTCTTGAAACAAGTGATAAAAAAATAGTTTACTTGGTTGAAAATATAGGGTAAATCTAAGGTATGAGCTTCTACCCTACTAACCCAAGTTAAATTTTCAAAGAGATATCACTAAGTATGACAAAAGTCTCATATGTAAAAAAATTGTCACCTAATCTATAACTAGAGGAATGTAAAACTATGTCTTAATTCTCAAGAGTTTTCTCCGGATAAAATAAAATTAAAAATAAAATAAAATTAAAATTGAAAAAATGAAATAAAACTTATAAATAAAAAAGTAATCAATAAAAATTCCTTCAAGAAAAAAATTCGAGAATCAATAAACAAGTTCGCATAAGAGTGACCGTGTTCACAACAGAACATCTGAATCCTCATTTTGTTTCCCTGCTCATCCTCAGGTTGTATTTTCCTATGATTATCAATATCATTCCATGGTCTTCATAGAGTAAAAAGGGCCTCACCTTCACTTTGAAAACTCAGAAACATGTCTTCAAAACGAGAATAGGCAAAAAATCATTATGATTCCTCTAACTTTAACTGAAATAAAGTATGTCTAGGCTAATACTGACTATCTTATCCCTTCTAACAGATTTAAACTGATTAGTTTCTCTCAAGGAAAGTCTTTGGAAAATAAAAGCTCCCTATGAGAACTTCCTTGTAGGCGAAGGTATTTTGAAGATTAGAGGAGGATTAGTCCAGAGTAATCAAAGTGAGTTGACATACCTCTGTCGCTAAATTATAATTATATATCATCCTTGGTATATTATATACAAATTGATTACCCCCACTTCATGTTTTAAAAATATAAGACAGATGGTGAAAGAAAATTCATAAAATGATTTCCCCCATCTAGTCCAAAAAAGAGATGATGAAAGGAAATTCATTAAATTATTGCGCTCATCTTAGCATTTAAATGAAAAATTACTAATTGAAGTGGTGAAAGGAAATTCAATGTGGTAATTAGATAACTTCACCGGGGTACTGAAAAGGCTCGTTGGCAGTGAAGCAATGTCTACAATATCTGCAAGGTTGTTATACATGTATTATAATGAACTCTGGTAACTAGTTCTCTTTTCGACTAGATCTACATTCTAAGCCGACACGAGACTCCCTGACTAAACATTAAAATTACTTTGCCTTGATGCAAACAAAATCGAACAGAGTCTGGTAGAATAGTTAAGGTTGTTTTGATTATCTTAAGCAAATCTGAAATCAGTTTTAATAAAAGGAAGAGGCTTAATAAGCCTAAGCTCGAGATAGGTGAATGATTAAGTTTCGAAGGTTTTCGAAGATATGGATGAAGTCCAAAGTCCTTCTATGTGTCCTTTTTCAAAATGTGTTTCACAGAAATGCAATAATGACTCCATTTACCCATTAAAGGCACTTGGTCTAATGTTCTTTGACGTCTTGCAGGGAGACATGATCCCTCGATGGAGCCTATGTTGGAACACATATATTTTTATAAACTTTAGACTTTAAATAGATTTCATTCCCATTTAAATAAAAACAACGTGTGCTTGATTCTCACCGTTGATGTAGTCTCCCATTTAATCAAATGATCCTAATCTCTTAAAATTTATGGATCCACCTACTCGTTAACGAGTCAAATCACTAAAGACTACTTTCAAAATGTTGGGTTTCAGAGTTTCGCGATTGTAGACATTTCAACATGTAACAACTCCAAAGTACCGATAGCCGAAATCGTGAAACTGTCTTAAGCATTAAACCGAATTAATTAAATATTAAAAATGATTAAAGGTTAATTAATCATATCACGATTTCACGTTTCGGGGATCCTGCATGTAGCGACTATCAAAGTCTCGATATCTGAAATAGCGAAATTGTCTTAGGTTAATCATGATTATTTAAAAGGGTTAAACATGATCAAAATTAATTAATCACATTGTGATTTCGTGTGTCGGAAGTCATACCTTGAAATGTTATAGGATATCCCGAGATCTGAAATTCCAAAATTTACTTAACGATAAGTGTAATTAACTGATGCATTAACGATGATTATCATGTAATTAATCCTTTGCTGAATAATGAATCAGATAAATTCAAATTTCATTTGTTCTTTCCCAAAAATTAATGACATTAATAGTTGATTTACGACAATCATTCCAAATGAGATCCTAGACCACTGCCTAAATCTGACTCATTAAAGAAAGTAAATGTTTCGTTAGTAGAGTTGTTGGTAAATCGAAGAAGTTAAAAGGAAGAGATATTTTCATTTTGAATCACATTTACATTTTCTTAGAGCAAGCTTAGTGAGATAATAAGTCTTGTGCATTTTTTGTGACAGGTAATAAAGTGTTGCATTTACTACTCCCATGGCTCCGCAAAAAATAGTTAAAGGGATTGGTGAGAGCTCAGGCCAAAACACATATGTCCTCTGAGAAACATCACCAAGAGCCGTGGAGACCATAAAAACTTGGATGCAGGTCTGCAATATCCTACTAGGAGTTGAACAATTGTCTTGAGGAGTCAGACGATGAAGGAACCGAGACTCAGGAGACAAAGCTCAAATGCATAGCCCAATTAGAGCTACATAAGGTAGCTATGAGGCCGAGGCTCATGCCGTATAATGACATGATAGGCTGGGCCCTGGAAAATGTTGACGTCGCTACCAGGACCATCTACAATGTGCATAGATCTAATGTTGGATATTTCCGCCCAGAACATGTACAGGTGATGTACAAATTGTCCCCATCATTCAAACACACTTATAATGATGACTTCTTAAAAAAGTTTGAGGAAGAAGAGTGCCCAGAAGGCGTGAAGAATTAACCTGATTTGATCAAAGATTGGTGGGCACGGCCCGAGAAATTCAGAGAAGACACCTATGACATATACACCATCGCATCATTAGACTCTCATATGATGTATGT
>SNQJ01S0115462.1:27073-55108 GCA_010110895.2 Picea sitchensis
CCTGGGACCTCCCCCTATGCACACTCCTTAATTATAGCTCTACCACCATTGGGCCAAACGGCCCCATTGTTTATACCGCCCACGATTATTATTTAAATTTGGAAATTTGCCAGTGTATGGGGGGAAGGAGCAGGGGCACACGATGGTACGATTGGGCACATTTTCCAAGGTAATTTTTAATGAATTAATTATTGGTTGCAGGAACATAAACCGAGACAAAATTTCTCTTGGGCCTGGGAGTGCCAGAGTCGGATTGAGGCGTGGAGACAATCATTTTTGGGTAATTTGACGCCACAAATTCAATGGTCCTTTATGTTTTCTGATTTGAGCAAAGCTTATGCAGCTTAATTCCATAATGAGGTATACTTATGTATTTTTCCAAATTCTTTGTTGAGTTAATAAAAAGGCCTACCCATTTGAGAGTAGGACCCAAAGACATACTTCACCAGGGACAAACTCCATTATCAAGTTTTGTGTTCAAATTTGATTCTTATGTCTCTTCATTATTGAGTTTTTCCTTCTTTAATGGTGCACTTTAATTTATGCTCATTTAATACAATTCTTTATAAATCACTTCGATGAAAAGATCCTAGATCACTCCTTAGTAATCAACAGCCAAATCTCCAAACCTATCAAATCAACAATCAAGTTTGAATTTTTTTCTCAACTAGAGACAATGGCCTTGATTGAAGTTATTCCCCCCAAGATAATTTATGCCAATCATTTTCACAACCTATTTATTTAGAATACTATGTAGAGGACCTCCTATTTCCAATAGAAGACCTCATTTCAAATAGGCAAAAATAAATTGATCATGATCCTGATAGACCTCACCCATAATCCATTGGAGTAATTAATAAAAAGAAATCCCAATGAAAAATTGAAGAGGAGGATGAAAAGGGAGATTGAGTTCCAAAGAAGGTAGGGTGAAACCAACAGAGAATAAAATGGAAGAGGTAGATACTAAGGAATTGTTTTGGGTGTCCAGACCACAATTGAAAGATATTTAGGAGTAGAATAAAAACTTCATTCGCTCAAAAGTACAATATTTTAAGTGCCACCAAAAGAGCTCTTAGGTGGTAGATCTAAACCCTCTCCGGTGAAATAATGCATCTAGTCTCCTAGAATTGTACAGTTATGGGTGGCAAGTTTAAAGAAGAAGCACTTAGAAACATTATTAGATCCAAAAATCCAACCATAGTCATCATCCATGAGACTAAGCTAGAGGAAGTAGAGATGTTATAGATTGGAAAAAAACATTGGAAAAATAGTATAGGTGTAGTTTTTAGAGCAAGAGGATCTTTAGGATTAATATGTACTTTATGGGATAATACAATGTTAAAGCTTAAATATGTTAAAAAACACAACACTGGGTTTTGATTTGTCGTATTCACCAAATCACTTGTATGATGTTTCATGTTATTTATTTATATATGCCAACTCTTTACAAGGAGAAGGAGAATTTTTAACATTTTTTGCAAATATTAAAGGATTCATAAGTCACTATTAGTAGCATAGTGGATGGAGATTTCAATGTGAACTTATCAAATAAGGAAAATAAAAGAGGTGGGATCGTAAGAGATCCCTTTAAGGAAAATATGGAAGATCTAATTGTTGATTCGGATTTTGTGGATAGCATACCATTAAGAGGGAAATACACCTAGACTAATAGGATATTGGGGCCAGGAATATAAAATCAAGGTTAATAGACAAATGTTTTGTTCACAATGATTTCCTCCTCAACAATCAAAGTATAACTTATGTTATCATCCCTTCTAGTGCTTCAGGTCACATGACTCTTTCTCTATGCTTTTTTTAATGTCAGGACATTGGTCCTATCTCTTTTAGATTATTTCCATTATGGATCAGTGACCCATTGATGCAGGCGAGACGCGACCGTACCCCCGTCGCGCTCTCTTGCTCACAGGATCGCTCTTATTCCTTCTTTTTGAGCCGAATTAGCTCTTTAGATTCCCTCGGGAATCACTGTGTAATTACCCTATCCACAGGTCCTCTTAAATCCCCCACGGTTCCCTGCACTTCACCGTGACCTTTCCTGACTCTGTATCGGTTTTCGGGGTCTCGCATTCCCCGTTGTCGAAAGTTCTTGCTTCTCCAATTCCTGATCTCCGATTCTCCGATGAGATCCTTCTCACAAATGCGTACCCCTTCTACCTTGGCTCTTGGTCCATATGACCATTACCCCGTGGCCTTGGTCTTACCACTCCATCAGGGTTTCGACACTTTCGATGTCAAAGAGCGCACGTCCTTAGGACTCCCGATATGTTGATTCCTGATGCGCCTCAACCCTCCTGGCTAAGTCCTGGTCCACATGATCATCACCCATAACCACTACCTTACACCTATCGGGGTTTTGGGGTTTATGATGCCTACGTGCATACATCCACGGAACTCGCGATATGCCGAATCCTGATTCCTCTTGGATCTTTGACACGCGTCCTGTCTGAGATCCACGGCTGTGGTCTCTTCTCGTCGTTTTGGGGTTCAACCAACCTCAAACTCTCAGTGTCGAGACTCCTGATGTGTCAACAATGCCCCGATCCTTTGACACCTGTCTTCCACTCGCTCTTGCGGTCCCACTCGCTAACCCGTGGTTGTCGAGATATTGCTTCTCGCGATATCGCAATCTTTGATGCAATCCCTTACAGCTCTAACTCAAGAGCCTCCAAGTTTGTGATATGTCTATGCCACTTGTCCTCTTCTCAAGCACCTATGGCCCACTCTCCTGTAGTGATCGGAAAATCGCGTATTGCGGTTTCCAGTTGCGTGAATTCCTTATCCTCGAAAAACTTGATTCCCCGATCCCCGATGTGCTTGACCTCCGTCCAGTTGACAACTAGCTTCCACTCGACGACACTATCCTCTTCCTCTGCTACGTTGACTGCTGGCCCCCACTGCTTGGGGTTTCACGTCTCGTGAATCCAAGATACACAAATTACTTGTCTATGAGATCTCCGATATCCCGATGCGCCAACCGCCGATGGTGTTGGATCTCCACCACGTGTCCTTTCTACCTTGGACGGTCCCGATTCTGTCGGGATTTCATGGTTGTTTATGTCCTAATCTTCGTGACCTCAGGAATCCTGATTTTTCGATGGCCGGTATCCCGATGATGACTCCTCTCGTCGGGATTTCTTCTCCTGCTCATGAGGACTTAACTCCCTCACAGCTTCTACAGATCCAATGGCTGTCGGGTATTTGCCCCAGATCTAACGACCCAGATTTGTTCTCCTTGTACGCTCTCCTCTAACTGCTCCTTGGACTTGAAAACCAATAGCCCCGATTCTATCGGCCAATCCAACGGCTACTATGCTCCTCCCTGAGCTTCCTGCATGCCTACTCTTGCGCTTAACCTATGTGCAGCTTCTCCGAATCTAACGACTGACGGGATTTCTGAGTGAGATCCAACGGCTATCGGTCTCCTCCCGCTGTAGGCTCCTCCTGAGTTTCCTCTTAACGTAAACTCCTCAACGGTCCAGATCTTCCTTCCTGTTGCTCCCTCCTGAGCTTCCTGCACGTATAAGAACATTGTTCTTCTGGAGCTTTTCTCCTCGAATCCTTAAAGGATTCTGACGTCTGTGCTCCTGCAAAGTCTTCTCATGCACAACGTACTATCTCTCCTCAGCTTCTCCGAACACTCATACCCTGACTGGGTTTCGTCCTTCTTCTCCCTCAGATAGAGAATAAAACGGATACCTTCCTGGCTATCCTTCGGCTCAAGAAACCTCTGGCTGAGTCTTCAGGGTATTCAGTAACCCCGTGAGAATCCTTCAGTGGACTCTTCCCTTAAGCCTAGAACTCAAAGAGAGTTCTCTTCACTTCCGTGCCTGCTTGCACACTTTCTCGACGCCCTCCTGGCGGAGTATCTTCTTCTCTTTCACAGAACACTCAACAGTTCTGTCTCCTTCACCTGTGCACGTATGCACTAGCTCGATTCCCTTCTAGTAGAGCTCTCAGAATCCTCAGTGATTCTGCCTCTTCTGAACTCACAACTGAGTTCCTTCCTCTGTGCACTCCTTGCAATTGCTCAATGCCCACCTGGCAGAGCCTTTACAGAATCCTTAGTGATTCTGCCTTCTGTCTTCAAACTCTCAGCAGAGTTATTCCTCCAACATCTCGTGCTTAAGCTCAATGCCCACTCGGCAGAGCTCTACAGGACTTATAGTGAAGTTCTGTCTACAACTGTGTTTCCTCCCACACAGCCTTGCCTCCTGAGGTGTTCAGCAACCTCAAAGGTCTTCCCTCTCCTGAGTTGTTGATCTCAGTCCTGTGCCTCAGGACGTCTTCGCTTGACTCCTCAGAGTTCAGAAGTGCATCCTCTGTGCACTGGTATTCAGAGATCGCAGTCCTCTGTCACGCCCTCATGGCATGAAACCTCAAAGACCTCAACTGAATCACACAAACTCCTGCAGAATGCATCCACATAACATACATTCAAAGCATATACAAAGAACACACACAGACATGCATATAACACAGAACTCATGCAGGAAAAACTGTTGTTTGTATTAAAAATGGCAACAATGCCTGTATTTTACAAAGGTGTTCTCAAGCTCTCCTCGGCTCTCCTCTTCTCTATATCCTATCTAGCTCTAAATGAGATATGAAAATCTCTTTTACCTGAGGGCTCTTAGCGCTTCCCTCTAGGTTCACCTACTCTAATAAATTACATTCAATGGCTGTCTAGTCTGCTATCTAGCACTAGATGTCAGTCGATCTACAATAAAGGCCAATCTACCTAACGCCTTCTCAAAGGCACGACTTTCCTGGCTCAACAGCCTAAGCACATTAAATTTACATTCAATTCAAATTCAAATGAGGCTGCGCCTCCCTTTTAGCATATGAATGCATGCGTGCTGACATGGCTGGCTAGTTGCGTGGAGAGATGCTCCGGCATCATACTCCCTAGCTGCCAAAATTCATGAGCTCCTACTCATGAGCTTCCCCTATAGCTGTTGGAATCCTCTTGGGTCCCAAAAAGTCTTTGTAGCTTTCCATCTTCTCCATTCTGCTGATGCTGCTTCTTCTGCTGCACTGCTGCCTCTTCTCTGCCTAGCTACTCCTCGCTAGAAGTTCTTGCTAACCCCAACATCAAAATTCTGATATCCTCTATCTCTCGGTCCAGCTGCTCCAATGGATGGCTCTGCTCATGCAGTCTCCTCAGCTGCGAAAAATTTTGGTCATTGGACAGATCATCATGATCTTCTACGCCTTCCTCATCCAATTCCAACTTCACCTGTTGGACGTGCATGCCCTGCACTTTTATCCTCTCCTCCAGGGCTTCAAATTGATCCCACAGATCAGTAAAGAAAATGATGTCTGCTTCTTCTTCCTCTGTTTATGCGACCTCCCATGTTGCATTCTTTTCAGCTTCCTGGTTGAAAATATTGAGCCATTCCTCAGAATGCTCATCATCCTTTTCATCCGCTTCTGCTTGTGTTTGGGCAGTTTCACACACCTGCTCCAATTCTCCTTCTTCCCTGATAGTCATCGTCAGTTCTAATTTCCTTTTGTCAGTCACAACTGACCGTTCTCCTGCTGTTGTATCATCTGCAACATAATTTTCTGCCTCCTCATGGGCAGATGGTAGGAATACTTGTATTCCACCAATCATCAGAATATCATTCTAGTGTTCCTCCTCTTTCAGCTGCACCTGCTGATCCCTTTCCAATTCTAAATTTATGAGACCATCAGACAGTCTCATCGGCTCTGTCAGCTCCCCTGGCTGATTCAAATTTATCTGCTCATCCCTGCTCATCTGGAAATATGGGATGCTTCCGTTGCTTCCCTGGCAGACTATGAGATCAACCGATCCCATTTTCATCAGCAACCCCTGTTGAATTGAACCCTTCTCTGAGTCCATGATACTTTCATACAGTCTCAAATGTTCATTTCTGCCCTCCTAGTAGTCTTCAATGCTCCCGCTGCGTTCCTGGCAGTATTTGAGATCCTACAGTGACCTCTCATCATTGCCCGACTGGCAATGTGAAATTTCCTCACTGTCCTCCTGACAGTCCATGAGATCTTCAGCGGATCTCAACTCATTTCCCTTTTGGTAATCTGGAATTTCTTCTGTTCTACCCTCCTGGCAGTCTTTGAGATCATTAGTCGATCTCGATTTTGTTCCCTTGCCCACTTGGCCATTTGGAAACCTTCCACTGCTCTCCTGGCAGTCTATGAGATCCCTCAGTGATCTCTGATCATCCTCCTCACCGAGAATGTCTCCAATCTCTGGTACACAGATGTAAACCATCCCTTCTTCCTTGGTGGTCTGGAGGTTTTCAGCATACCTCAGCCATTTTCTCAACAGCCTACGGTGTCTTATGACCATCAACTCCCTGACTGGCCATTTCTCCCTTTGCATATTCATGGGCCACTCGTGCACCCATCTCTACTTTTTATCCTGCCGCATCTTAAATTGGAGCTCCTCCATCTCTCGCTTTATGTCAGCGAGCTCTTTATCCATTTCTGCTGCGCTCATCAGCTTTGAGCTCTTCCTTTCAGCAGATTTATGGCCTTCAGTAGCCATGCTGCTGTTTCTATCTGTCTCCCTAATAGATTTTCTACTGTCACTCCTGAAATATAGAGTGCTCAGTTTCATCATCCTACAATCTCCCTTTGATCGTTTATGGACTGCTGCCTACCTGCAAACAAGTCTTTAGAGTCCTCAGTAACTCCGTCTTCTTCCAGCTTCCTCTGTCTGCAATATACAAATAGATTTCCCACTCTGATAACACTTGACATGTGTATCAGAGTGCTTCTTTCCTCTGGCTCCCTTGCCTGAAATATACAGACAAGATCTTAGCTCTGATACCACTTGATGCAGGCGAGACGCGACCGTACCCCCGTCGTGCTCTCCTGCTCACAGGATCACTCTTATTCCTTCTTTTCGAGCCTAATTAGCTCTTTAGATTCCCTCCGGAATCACTGTGTAATTACCCTATCCTCAGGTCCTCTTAAATCCCCCACGGTTCTCTGCACTTCACCGTGACTTTTCCCGACTCTGTATCGGTTTTCGGGGTCTCGCGTTCCCCGTTGTCGAAATTTCTTGCCTTCTCCAATTCCCGATCTCCAATTCTCCGATGAGCTCCTGCTCACAAATGCGCGCCCCTTTTACTTTGGCTCTTGGTCCATATGACCATTACCCCATGGCCTTGGTCTTACCACTCCATCGGGGTTTCGGCACTTTCGATGTCAAAGCGCGCACGTCCTTAGGACTCCCAATATGCCGATTCCCGATGCGCCTCAGCCTTCCTGGCTAAGTCCTGGTCCACATGACCATCACCCATAACCACTACCTTACGCCTATCGGGGTTTTGGGGTTTATGATGCCTATGTGCATACATCCACGGAACTCACGATATGCCGAATCCCGATTCCTCTTGGATCTTTGACATGCGTCCTGTCTGAGATCCACGACTGTGGTCTCTTCTCGTCGTTTCAGGGTTCAACCAACCTCGAACTCTCAGTGTCGAGACTCCCGATGTGTCAACGACGCCCCGATCCTTTGACACCTGTCTTCCACTCGCTCTTCCGGTCCCACTCACTAACCCGTGGTTGTTGGGATATCGCTTCTCGCGATATCGCAATCTTTGACGCAATCCCTTGCAGCTCTGACTCATGAGCCTCCGAGTTCGCGATATGCCGATACCACTTTTCCTCTTCTCGAGTGCCTATGGCCCACTCTCCTGTAGTGATCAGGAAATCGCGTATTGCGGTTTCCAGTTGCACGAATTCCTTGTCCTCGAAAAACCCGATTCCCCAATCCCCGATGTGCTTGACCTTCGTCCAGTTGACAACTGGCTTCCACTCCACGACACTGTCCTCTTCCTCTGCTGTGCTGACTGCTGGCCCCCACTACTCGGGGTTTAGCATCTCATGAATCCAAGATACACAAATCACTCATCTACGGGATCTCCGATATCCCGATGCGCCAACCGCCGATGGCGCTGGATCTCCACCACGTGTTCTTTCTACCTTGGACGGTCTCGATTCTGTCGGGATTTCATGGATGTTGGTGTCCTAATCTTCGTGACCTCAGGAATCCTGATTTTCCGATGGCCGGTATCCCGATGATGACTCCTCTCGTCGAGATTTCTTCTCCTACTCACGAGGACTTAACTCCCTCACAGCTTCTACAGATCCGATGGCTTTCGGGTATCTACCCTAGATCTAATGACCCATATCTGTTCTCCTTGTGTGCTCTCCTCCGGCTTCTCCTTGGACTTGAAAACCAACGGCCCCGATTCTATCGGCCAATCCAACGGCTACTATGCTCCTCCCTGAGCTTCCTGCGCGCCTACTCCTGCGCTTAACCTCTGCGCAGCTTCTCCCGATCCAACGGATGATGGGATTTCTAAGTGAGATCCGACGGCTATCGGTCTCCTCCCGCTGTAGGCTCCTCCTGAGTTTCCTCTGAACGTAAACTCCTCAACGGTCCAAATCTTCCTTCCTGTTTCTCCCTCCTGAGCTTCCTGTGCGTATAAGAACGTTGTTCTTCTTGAGATTTTCTCCTCGAATCCTTAAAGGATTCTGACATCTGCGGTCCTGCAAAGTCTTCTCATGCACAACGTACTATCTCTCCTGAGCTTCTTCGAACACTCAGACCCCGACTAGGTTTTGTCCTTCTTTTCCCTCAGATGGAGAATAAAACGGATACCTTCCTGGCTATCCTTCGGCTCAAGCAACCTCTGGCTGAGTCTTCAGGGTATTCAGTAACCCCGTGAGAATCCTTCAGTGGACTCTTCCCTTAATCCCAGAACTCAAAGCGAGTTCTCTTTACTTCCGTGCCTGCTTGCACACTTTCTCGATGCCCTCCTGGCGGAGTATCTTCTTCTCTTTCACAGAACACTCAATAGTTTTGTCTGCTTCACCTGTGCACCTATGCACTCGCTCGATTCCCTTCTGGCAGAGCTCTCAAAATCCTCAGTGATTCTGCCTCTTCTGAACTCACAACTGAGTTCCTTCCTCTGTGCACTCCTTGCACTTGCTCAATGCCCACCTGGCAGAGCCTTTACAGAATCCTTAGTGATTCTTCCTTCTGTCTTCAAACACTCAGCAGAGTTATTCCTCCAGCATCTTGTGCTTAATCTCAATTCCCACTCGACAGAGCTCTACAGGACTTACAGTGAAGTTATGTCTGCAACTGTGTTTCCTCCCACACAGCCTTGCCTCCTGAGGTGTTCAGCAACCTCAAAGGTCTTCCCTCTCCTGAGTTGTTGATCTCAGTCCTGTGCCTCAACACGTCTTCATCTGACTCCTCAGAGTTCAGAAGTGCATCCTCTATGCACTGGTATTCAGAGACCACAGTCCTCTGTCACGCCCTTATGGCATGAAACCTCAAAGACCTCAACTGAATCACACAAACTCCTGCAGAATGCATCCACATAACATACATTCAAAGCATATACAAAGAACACACATAGACATGCATATAACACGGAACTCATGCAGGAAAACCTGTTGTTTGTATTAAAAATGGCAACAATGCCTGTATTTTACAAAGGTGTTCTCGAGCTCTCCTCAGCTCTCCTCTTCTCTATCTCCTATCTAACTCTAAATGAGATATGAAAATCTCTTTTACCTGAGGGCTCTTAGCTCTTCCCTCTAGGTTCACCTACTCTAATAAATTACATTCAATGGCTGTCTAGTCTGCTATCCAGCACTAGATCTTAGCCGATCTACAATAAAGGCCGATCTACCTAACACCTTCTCAAAGGCATGGCTTTCCTGGCTCAACGGCATAAGCACATTAAATTTACATTCAATTCAAATTCAAATGAGGCTGCGCCTCCCTTTTAGCATATGAATGCATGCGTGCTGACGTGGCTAGCTAGCTACGTGGAGAGATGCTCCTGCATCATACTCCACAACTGGCAAAATTCATGAGCTCCTACTCATGAGCTTCCCTTGTAGCTGTTGGAATCCTCCTGGGTCCCAAATAAGTCTTTGGAGCTTTCCATCTTCTCCATTCTGCTGCTGCTGCTTCTTCTGCTGCATTGTTGCTACTGCTGCCTCTTCTCTGCCCAGCTGCTCCTCACTGGCAGTTCTTGCTGACCCCAACATCAGCCTTCTGATATCCTCTATCTCTCGGTCCAACTGCTCCAATGGTTGGCTCTGCTCATGCAGTCTCCTCAGCTGCAAAAAAATTTGGTCATTGGACAAATAATCATGATCTCCCACGCCTTCCTCATCCAATTCCAACTTCACCTGTTGGATGTGCATGCCCTGCACTTTTATCCTCTCCTCTAGGGCTTCAAATTGATCCCACAGATCAGTAAAGCAAATGATGTCTTCTTCTTCTTCCTCTGTTTCTGCAACCTCCCATGTTGCATTCTTTTCATCTTCCTGGTTGAAAATATCGAGCCATTCCTCAAAATGCTCATCATCCTTTTCATCTGCTTCTGCTTGTGTTTGGGCAATTTCACACACCTGCTCCAATTCTCCTTCTTCCCTGATAGTCATCGTTAGTTATAATTTCATTTTGTCAGTCACAGCTGACTATTCTCCTACCGTCGTATCATCTGCAACAGAGTTTTCTGCCTCCTCATGGGCAGATGGTAGGAATACTTGTATTCCCCCAATCATCAGAATATCATTCTGGTGTTCCTCCTCTTTCAGCTGCACCTGCTGATCCCTTTCCAATTCTGAATTTATGAGACCATCATACAGTCTCATCGGCTCTGTCAGCTCCCCTGGCTGATTCAAATTTATCTGCTCACCCCTTCTCATCTGGCAATATGGGATGCTTCCGCTGCTTCCCTGGCAGACTATGAGATCAACCGATCCCATTTTCATCAGCAACCCCTGCTGAATTGAACCCTTCTCTGAGTCCATGATACTTTCAGATAGTCTCAAATGTTCATTTCTTCCCTCCTAGCAGTCTTCAATGCTCTCGCTGCCTTCCTGGCAGTATTTGAGATCCCGCAGTGACCTCTCATCATTGCCCAGTTGGCAATGTGAAATTTCCTCACTTTCCTCTTGACAGTCCATGAGATCTTCAGCTGATCTCAACTCGTCGGCCTTTTGGTAATCTAGAATTTCTTCTGTTCTTCCCTCCTGGCAGCCTTTGAGATCATCAGTCGATCTCAATTTGTTCCCTTGCCCACTTGGCCATTTGGAAACCTTCCACTGCTCTCCTGGCAGTCTATGAGATCCATCAGTGATCTTTGATCATCCTCCTCACCGAGAATGTCTCCAATCTCTGGTTCACAGATGTAAACCATCCCTTCTTCCTTGGTGGTCTTGAGGTTTTCATCATATCTCAACCATTTTCTCAACAGCCTACGCTGTCTTATGACCATCAACTACCTGACTGACCATTTCCCCTTCTGCATCTTCATGGGCCACTCGTGCACCCATCTCTACTTTTTATCCTGTCGCATCTTAAATTCGAGCTCCTCCATCTATGGCTTTATGTCAGCGAGCTCTTTATCCATTTCTGCTGCACTCATCAACTTTGAGCTCTTCCTTTCAGCAGATTTATGGCCTTCAGTAGCCATGCTGCTATTTCTATCTGTCTCCGTAACAGATCTGCTACTGTCACTCCTGAAATCCCGAGTGCTCAGTTTCATCATCCTACAATCTCCCTCTGACCGTCTATGGACTGCTGCCTACCTGCAAACAAGTCTTCAGAGTCCTCAGTAACTCCGTCTTTTTCCAGCTTCCTCTATCTGCAATATACAAATATATTTCCCACTCTGATACCACTTGACGTGTGTATCAGAGTGCTTCTTTCCTCTGGCTCCCTTGCCTGAAATATACAGACAAGATCTTAGCTCTGATACCACTTGATGCAGGTGAGACGCGACCGTACCCCCATCGCGCTCTCCTGCTCACAGGATCGCTCTTATTCCTTCTTTTCGAGCCAAATTAGCTCTTTAGATTCCCTCGGGAATCACTGTGTAATTACCCTATCCACAGGTCCTCTTAAATCCCCCACGGTTCCCTACACTTCATCGTGACCTTTCCCAACTCTATATCGATTTTCGGGGTCTCGCGTTCCCCATTGTTGAAAGTCCTTGCCTTCTCCAATTCCCGATCTCTGATTCTCCGATGAGCTCCTGATCACAAATGCGCGCCCCTTCTACCTTGGCTCTTGGTCCATATGACCATTACCCCGTGGCCTTGGTCTTACCACTCCATCGGGGTTTCGACACTTTCGATGTCAAAGCGTGCACGTCCTTAGGACTCCCAATATGCCGATTCCTGATGCGCCTCAGCCCTCCTAGCTAAGTCCCAGTCCACATGACCATCACCCGTAACCACTACCTTACGCCTATCGAGGTTTTGGGGTTTATGATGCCTACGTGCATACATCCACGGAACTCATGATATGCCGAATCCCGATTCCTCTTGGATCTTTGACACGCGTCCTGTCTGAGATCCACGGTTGTGGTCTCTTCTCGCCATTTCGGGGTTCAACCAACCTCGAACTCTCAGTGTCGAGACTCCCGATGTGTCAACGACGCCCCAGTCCTTTGACACCTGTCTTCCACTCGCTCTTGCGGTCCCACTCGCTAACCCATGGTTGTCGGGATATCGCTTCTCGCGATATCACAATCTTTGATGCAATCCCTTGCAGCTCTAACTCACGAGCCTCCGAGTTCACGATATGCCGATGCCACTTGTCCTCTTCTCGAGCGCCTATGGACCACTCTCCTGTAGTGATCGGGAAATCGCGTATTGTGGTTTCCAGTTGCGCGAATTCCTTGTCCTCAAAAAACCCGATTCCCCGATCCCCGATGTGCTTGACCTCCGTCCAGTTGACAACTGGCTTCCACTCGACGACACTGTCCTCTTCCTCTGCTGCGCTGACTATTGGCCCCCACTGCTCGGGGTTTCACGTCTCGTGAATCCAAGATACACAAATCACTCGTCTACGGGATCTCCGATATCCCGATGCGCCAACCGCCGATGGCGCTGGATCTCCACCACCTGTCCTTTCTACCTTGGACAATCTCGATTCTGTCGGGATTTCGTGGTTGTTGATGTCCTAATATTCATGACCTCAGGAATCCCGATGTTTCGATGGCCGGTATCCCGATGATGACTCCTCTCGTCGGGATTTCTTCTCCTGCTCACGAGGACTTAACTCCCTCGCAACTTCTACAGATCCGATGGCTGTCGGGTATATGCCCCAGATCTAACGACCCAGATCTATTCTCCTTGTGCGCTCTCCTCCGGCTGCTCCTTGGACTTGAAAACCAACATCCTTGATTCTATCGGCCAATCCAACGACTAGTATGCTCCTCCTTGAGCTTCCTGCACGCCTACTCTTGCGCTTAACCTCTGCGCAGCTTCTCCCGATCCAACGGCTGACGGGATTTCCGAGTGAGATACGACAGCTATCGGTCTCCTCCCGCTGTAGGCTCCTCTTGAGTTTCCTCTAAACGTAAACTCCTCAACGGTCCAGATCTTCCTTCCTATTGCTCCCTCCTGAGCTTCCTGCACATATAAGAACGTTGTTCTTCCTGAGATTTTCTCCTCAAATCCTTAAAGGATTCTAACGTCTACGCTTCTGTAGAGTCTTCTCGTGCACAACGTACTATCTCTCCTGAGCTTCTCCGAACACTCAGACCCCGACTGGGTTTCATCCTTCTTCTCCCTCAGATGGAGAATAAAATGGATACCTTCCTGGCTATCCTTCGGCTCAAGCAACCTCTGGCTGAGTCTTCAGGGTATTCGGTAACCCCGTGAGAATCCTTCAGTGGACTCTTCCCTTAAGCCCAGAACTCAAAGAGAGTTCTCTTCACTTCCGTGCCTGCTTGCACACTTTCTCGATGCCCTCTTGGTGGAGTATCTTCTTCTCTTTCACAGAACACTCAAAAGTTCTGTCTCCTTCACCTGTGCACCTATGCACTCGCTCGATGCCCTTCTGGCAGAGCTCTCAGAATCCTTAGTGATTCTGCCTCTTTTGAACTCACAACTGAGTTCCTTCCTCTATGCACTCCTTGCACTTTCTCAATGCCCACCTGGTAGAGCCTTTACAGAATCCTTAGTGATTCTGCCTTCTGTCTTCAAACTCTCAGCAGAGTTATTCCTCCAGCATCTCGTGCTTAAGCTCAATGCCTACTCGACAGAGCTCTATAGGACTTACAACGAAGTTCTGTCTGGAACTATGTTTCCTCCCACACAGCCTTGCCTCCTGAGGTGTTCAACAACCTCAAAGGTCTTCCCTCTCCTGATTTGTTGATCTCAGTCCTGTGCCTCAGGACGTCTTCGTCTGACTCCTCAGAGTTCAGAAGTGCATCCTCTGTGCACTGGTATTCAGAGACCGCAGTCCTCTGTCACGCCCTCATGGCATGAAACCTCAAAGGCCTCAACTGAATCACACAAACTCCTGCAGAATGCATCCACATAACATACATTCACAGCATATACAAAGAACACACACAGACATGCATATAACACATAACTCATGCAGGAAAAACTGTTGTTTGTATTAAAAATGGCAACAATGCCTGTATTTTACAAAGGTGTTCTCGAGCTCTCCTCGTCTCTCCTCTTCTCTATCTCCTATCTAGCTCTAAATGAGATATGAAAATCTCTTTTACCTGAGGGCTCTTAGCGTTTCCCTCCAGGTTCACCTACTCTAATAAATTACATTCAATGGCTATCTAGTCTGCTATCCAGCACTAGATCTCAGCCGATCTACAATAAAGGCCTATCTACCTAATGCCTGCTCAAAGGCACGGCTTTCCTGGCTCAACAGCCTAAGCACATTAAATTTACATTCCATTCAAATTCAAATGAGGTTGCGCCTCCCTTTTAGCATATGAATGCATGCGTGCTGACGTGGCTGGCTGGCTGTGTGGAGAGATGCTCCTGCATCACCCATCATCCATGGAAGTAATTTCTAAATAATGGAGCAATCCAATTTCAATATCCCCATACTTTGTGCAAGAATCAAGGATAAAGACGATAAATTCAGCATTAAAAGACTTGGCCAAATCTTCATTCACCTCCCCTAGGTAAAGTCAACTACGTCTAAAATTAAATTATCTTGGATTACTTAAGGAAGAAATGGAGGATGGAAAAGTCATTGAGTAAAGTCTTATGGAGAAAAGAGAGAAACGTATCAAGATTCATAAAGAAAACCTAGAGGAGGAGATGATGTGATAATAAAGTTGACAAGCCTTTGATTAAATTCCAATGACAAAACCATGGTCTTCTTTCATAAAAAATACAAAGTATGGACTCATAAAAACTTAGTAAAAGAAATACTCCTTGAATATGGCACACAATGATTTAATTTTTTTATTGTTAAAGAAGCAACACGTTCTCACTTTGAGTTTTTATATATAGTTGAAGAGGAGGCTAATTCAAATTCCTTTGGTATAATGTTTCAACATATTCCACTGATGATCACTCTAGAAGAGAATATAGATCTATGAAAGGATATAGAAGAAGTTGAAATCATTAACACTATTTGGGGACTTGATCCAGATAAAGCTCTAGGTCTGAATGTCTTCTCCATTCACTTCAACCGTGCATGTTGGTCCATCATCAAATCAAATATAAGTGTATGCTGTTTCATTTATAGAAAAAGAACAATCTCGGTGGAAGTAGAAACTCATCTTTTCTATCCTTAATCCATAAGGAAGTTAACGCTTCTTTTTTGAGATTCCACTCTATTTCTTAATGTAATTATTCATATAAAATTTTAACAAAAAATCTCAACAAATGGATATTCTACCCAAAATTGTCTTTGACAATCTGGGTGGTTTCATGCAAAAAAGACCAATCATGGACAATATAATATTGTTACATGAGGAAATATATACAAGCAGAAGAAATGAAAAATGGATGATAATAAAGATGAATATGTCAAATCCATTTGATAGGGTAAGACACTCCTTTATATTTAAATTTCTACAAAAAAAAAATTGGTTTAGATGAATCCTTTATATTTTGGTTGAGATCTTGTATCAACAATCATTGGACCGCCCCTTTAGTAAATGGAAGGCCCGCCATATTCTTTAAAAGAAAAAGTGGTCTAAGAAAGGGATGGACTCCCTCTTCATTGGTTTATATAATCATGGTATATTATTTAAGTCAAAGGCTAGAAAATAAAATATTGATAGGATACCTTCAAGGAATCAACATTACTAAAGAGAGAAATGACTTGGAGTTTACAGTTGATACTCTTCTTATGGGGTGAGAATTTTACTATAATTTTTGAGCTATTCAAAAGTATCCTGGATCAATTTCTTAACGCTTCCAATGGTAAACTAAACATTGTAAAAGTCTTATTTATGGGCGAAATAGAAGCCCCCACTAGTTTCAAATTATTTCTAGAATATTTGAGTTTCATTGGTTGTCTTCCTAGTCCTCCTTTAAGTATTTGGGGATGATGATCTTTCTAATAAATCCAAATTTAGCTATATCTAAATTTATAATTCGGAAAAACAAGGGTAAAATGCTATAATGGGGTCTTTCTAGTTCAATCCAGTAGATAGGGTACTTCTAATAAAGTCAATTGTTTATTCTTTGTCGATATTTCAATGTTTAGCTATGTTAACTACATCTCGAATAATGCATGAAGTAGAAAATTAAATTCACAAGTTTTAGGTAGGGTACTTCTAATAAAGTCAATTGTTTATTCTTTGTCGATATTTCAACGTTTAGCTATGCTAACTACATCTCGAATAATGCATGAAGTAGAAAATTAAATTCACAAGTTTTTATAGCAAGGGGAAATCTCTAATACAAAGAAGTTTAATTTAGTAAATTAGAATATTGTGAGGTCCCCAAAAGTTTTTTTTTTCCTAATAACGGTCAAGCAAACTAGTAGATTTTTTTTATACTAAAGAACTACATTCATGGCAATGGAAAATAATAGGTCAAGTAAACTAGTGGATTTTTTTTTTATACTAAAGAACTACATTCATGGCAATGGAAAAAAATGACTATACCAACCTTTGGAAGGGAGTAATGAATCTTCAATATGGAACGCTTTTAAATCAATTTCCCATTAATCTATCCCAAATAACTCGGGTTCTTGGAAATGGAAAGAAGATCAATATCTAGAATACTGGCATTATGGGAAGCCTCCACTCAATCTTATACAAAATCTCTCTATGTTGAGAGATTTATTTTCTTCTCAAGGGATCAAAATGATTTCCATTTGTCTTTTTGGGATGAGTGAATCAATAAGTGTTGGAATGGATGGAAGGAAATGTCCTCTCTTTATCATTTGATTCCCCAATTGAATTAAATTTTCTCTCTCTTTCAAGGGTGTTCCCATAAGATAAATATTTCCTTGAATACATGGGTTGAGGTCTCAATGGCTCATAATACATGGTTAAGTCATAATATAAATATTAGTTCGTGAAATGTCCTTTTACACCTTGCTTGAGAATCTAGAAGCACATTTGGAGAAGTAATGGTCCATGGGAAACTTCTTATAACAAAAAAATTACTAAAATGTAAAATTCATGGGCCTTCAACATGTGCTTTGTGTTTTTTAAATATTGAGACTTTGTTTGACTATTCATTGCCAAACTACAAGTTTGGAAATTTTCTTTTAAGGAAATTTGGATTTTTTTTTCCAGGAAGAAATTGAGGATAAAATAGTTCTACCCCACTCTTGGAATGCAATGTTTACTTCCTTAACCAATAATTATGTAGGACCATTTCATAATAAGATAATTTTTAAACAAGAATGTGGCTAGAAATGCCTAATTTTTGTCAGTAGGAAAATCTAGCTTGTCAAGAACGTTGCCATTTTTCAACCAAAAAACACATCCCCTAGAGAAACAACTACCAAAACATATGGTACCTATGGTCTCCTTATTGAATCAATTAAAGGGATAAAATGCCACAATATGATGATGTTGGAGTTAGAAGAAATGGATTGATTGCAATATGTGCTGATACAAGGTACTTCTATTTTAAGAAACATTAATCCAAATTTCAGTGCACACTTTATTTGGATTACATTTCTCTTGTTTTGGTTTGCTACAATTTTTAACATATAGTTTTTAAATGTGGGAAGAACTCTATGAAGTAACACATATACTATTTTAGAAATAAAAATTTAAAAAATATTTAATCATATATTGTAGGTTTTAATAATTTTTATGTCAAATTGCAATATTTTTCTTTTTTAAGAAGGTGGAAAGACCTATCATAACTTAGGTGTGAACCAATAGTGAGGACATTCAACTTTTATTTGCAATTGTGGGTAGACCCATCACTCTTAAAATCATATGCTAGTAGTCCTTATGGGGGAAAACTACAACTCTTCTCAAATGCCTCTAGGTCTTAGGATCTTAATATGTTTCCTTACATTTAAAGAAGATGAGATCCCAACGAATTCAGAGTAGTTTCAAGTGCTACTCCAAAACCAAAATTACAATAAAATCAATTATGTGATAATTTAAATACAAAAATATTTTATGATTTTACATGACATGTTAACAATTGATTCCTTCTATACTTAACATGGAGTCAACATGTGACATTTAAAATAATATTAATAATAAAAATATATTTCTCTGTCATGTATAAATTAAAAAATTCAATGTTCACTTTACTTTGTTTATATATATATATATATATATATATATATATATATATATATGTCTGACTCCATCTACACTCGCAGGATTGATGCGTGGAACACGTGGCATCCCCTCCATGAATTTATTAATGATTCAAATTGATGTTGGAGGTTCATTTTCACATTGGGTGGGACAGGTTGATGATTATTGTTCAGTACATAATTACGTCAGGCACTCACTTCCACTTGGGGAGATCATCCTGGCCACCATGGACACTAATTTCAGCATCCTGATTAAGTTTAAGCCTCATGAATATGCCCTGATCATTGTTCAGGTGGATAGCTTTTCTCTGGTGCGTTGGCTGCTTGGTCTTGAGGTAAATTCACCGGAGGTCAAGCAGGAATTGGTTTCAGGGAAAAACAGTATGGCGATGCAGTCGACGATATGAGGAAGGGGGAGGAAGGGCAAGGAGCCTGCAGGGTTTCCCGCTCCCAACAGACAACCCTGAGGCCATGAAAGTTGAAATTGAATATGTATAATAGGAGCTATGGCACGAGCATGAAGTCTTTCAAGAAGTCGATGGAAACCTAGTATCATTTCCCCCCCAAGACTCATCTGACCCTCTATGAGACTTATAGGTGTGACTCTAAACATTTGCTAGTTTCTTGGTTAACGATTTCCATGGTAAATTTATAAATACTATGTGTGAATGTTATTGTTTTATTTCTATTTTATAAAAAATCTATATGTGCATTTCTATAGTATAAAGGTTTAAAACCTACACACTCATGAATATCCTCTAAAAAACATGTATACATGGGTGCAAATATCATACAATCTTGATTCATTTACTACCCACAATGGAACCAATGTTGTAATATAAGGTATTACACAAGGGAGTTACTAGTAGGCACATACAGAAAATAATATACACAAAGTAATCTACAATAATATACAAGAATGCATACATACAAGGAGATAAGGGAGAAAAGTAGTAGTGGAATCAACAATAGGTAGTCTTTTACTATATAAGATAAAGCACCACTTTTTCTCTCTTTTTACATCCATTGATCACATATATTTATACATTGATTCTAGTGGTTGGTAGTTAGAAATTCTCTAATTACATTGGTGAGTTGACTCAACTACTTATTCAACTTGTCTCTAGAGTAGACTGACATATTACATTGGTCAACTACCTGTCCAGTCCACTAGTCTACTAGGCCCTCCAATGGTGGGTATTTCATCTCCCATAATTCATAACTCTTCTGTCAAATGGCCATGGTTTTCCTAAAAAAACGTGACAAGTATCCATGGGAAAAACATAAAATAAAATGCTATCACTATAAAATCCAATATTAAAATCAATTAAGAATTGTTATCTTGACAATGACACTATATTCTTTTGGATGAGGTTTACTCTTTAAATTCAATTTATGAACAACCTTCGTAGATATTTAATTTTCCAAGCTACCACCATCGATGAAAAAAATACAACATTTACATCCTATCTTGCATTTCATTCTAAAGATGTTCTTCCTCTATTCTTATATTTCTTTAGCAATATGAGTTGGTACCTCTTGTCTTCTTTCTTCCCTAAATTTTTTGGGGGAATTCAAAATATATGTGATCTTGCACTCCATTGTGACTTCAGTAGAAAATGATTTCAAATTTTATTTTCATTTTTGCTAAGTTTCAATTTTAACTTTACCTCCAATACTTATGATCATTCAAATCATTCTCACTTCATCTATCACTTTCTTTTCTCATTCTTCTCTTTCACTCTCCACCTCTTCTTCGTGATCATTGTCCCCTACTTGAGTAGTACTTCTTCTTTGTGATACCTCCATGGAATCCATTCTAGACATCATTCTCCACATCATCACTACAAGGTCATCATTGTTATCTTCTTCTTGTTTTCTAAGTTGTCTATGACCTCTTCCTCTCCATGCCATATTTGAAATTTTCTTCTAGATTATTGAAACAACTCTATACTTATTAACTATCCACTTTCATACCATCCATAATATCCCGTGTTACTCTCTTAGACAAGTCTACCTAGCATTCCACTATACTAGAATTTGTTTCTACTTAGGAGTTTTAATATTAGGATCAATTTGATCTAATACCACTTCATATAGTACCGGGGGGCTTGTAGATCATAAGCACATAGTGATAGAATTCACAATAAACCACAAAACTCTAAATGAATTAATTTGAATAAGCATTTCACATGCACAATCTTTTATAAAATAAAAAATACAACAAATACATTCCATAATAGGCTCTGTTAACTTTACTAAAGTCAATATCCAATTTGAAAAGTAAATATGTAGAAGAAATTTGTCCTTTTTGTTGTTTTCTATAATTGAATTATGTAGATGCATTATGTTGTTCTCTATAATTGAATTATGTGGATCTATTAAAATCAACATTTTTTATGAAATTTATAGGGTAGATAGAAGAATATGTACTTTAAATTTTGTAAAAAATTCAAATGTTAAATAAAGTACTGATTATGCACAAGTCAAAATACTAAATCTCTATTTCTAGAAAATTCTATGTAAGATCTCTAAACTAAGAATGTCTTGGTAGTGGAACTTAAACAAAATCCTTTTTTTATGAAATTTGGAAAACTGATGTAGGGATATATCCTCTACAACATGTCCAAAATATGGAAGTTCTCACATCAAAACACGAGGCCTTTGTCATTGTAGAAATAAAATATAGAAATTACTATGTTATTTTAGTACATATAAGTGGCATCAAAACTCAATCAATTTGATTTAAAATTGGTGATCATAAACCAAATCATTTCCTTGGCATTATTTCAATTTTTGAACCTTGTGTGTTAGTTTAGGACATCTATGGGGTATCAAAACTCAATAAATTTGATTTAAAATTGATGATCATAAACAAAATCATTTCCTTTACATTATATCAATTTTTGAACCTTGATTCCAAAATATAAGTGCACATGAATAAAAATACTAATCCATTGTCTGTGTCGAAAAAGAATTCTGGAATTTCACTATGCATTGGTTTTGGACTTGAGTGTAGGGTATAACTTCCCTATACACTTTTGAAATTTTGTGTGAAAGTAGAATATGAATGCTTCTACAACATATCCAAATTTTAACATCTAATTCTAAGAGGTGAGTGTGTGCTGATAAATGTGTCAAATCACTATCATTGTTAAATTTTTAAAATATAAATAAAACACAAAACTGAAAAACAATTGATTATTTTTGTGTATAGGATTACCAAATCCCCATAGATACTTCTTCTTAAATATGTGTGCAATAAATAATAAAGGCCACCATATTGGAGGTTAGTGAGGCCCCAGACTCAAGAGTAAGAGAAAACACAACATTGATGGGAAGAATTTCAGATTTATAAGGAATAGGGTTAGAGTAGAAAGGGGGCATGGATTCAACCAGATTTGAGTTATAAATGAGAATAGAAATGTATGTACATTGTTGGATGAGTGAATTAACATTGGGAACATAAGAAAGGTTTAATACAAGAATGGGAGATGAAAATTGCCTAAAAGAATAGATGAAGGGTTAGAGTTTGGGTTAAATGGAGAATAAAAGAGGAATAAATTAAACATTTTTACAATTAATAAATAGATAATAATTGATTCTTTATAATCCAAATACAATCCAAGTGTCAAAGTTTGAATATTCAAAATCAAATTCAAAAAATAAAGATGTAACATAAGTTTTGTTGATTTTTTTATGCTTGACAATTGAATTACAAAAACCCCTTAAAATAAATATTTTTTTTATGAAAAGAAGAGAAAAGAAACTCAAACATTTGTGCAATTATATAAAGATGTAACATAAGTTTTGTTGATTTTTTTATGCTTGACAATTGAATTACAAAAACCCCTTAAAATAAATATTTTTTTTATAAAAAGAAGAGAAAAGCAACTCAAACATTTGTACAATTGATAATTGTTAGTTTCTTGTCATAATGTCCATCAAATATTATGACCACACCATATATGCATCTTTGATTAGAAAATAAGATCTCGATTCATGTAGGAAAAATAGTGTTTTTAATTTATTTGGATTTTTAAATGTTATAATAAGCTTAAACTTTGGTTTTGTATAAATAAATTTTGTTGACCAATGCAAATTAATTAGGATTCAACAATAAATTGAGTGCAATAATACCTATCCTTTNAGGAAAAATAGTGTTTTTAATTTATTTGGATTTTTAAATGTTATAATAAGCTTAAACTTTGGTTTTGTATAAATAAATTTTGTTGACCAATGCAAATTAATTAGGATTCAACAATAAATTGAGTGCAATAATACCTATCCTTTTGACACGACTAAAAAGTATGGAAGCCAATCAATTTCTTCTTTTGATAAATAATTTCCCAAGGACATTACCATGTTTAGTAATGTGTTTTGTTCATTAATGTAATTAAATGAACCTATCTTAAACAAAATAATTTCCTAAGAACATTACCATGTTTAGTATTGTGTTCATTAATCTAATTAGATGTTAGATGAAGCTATTACATCTCAATGATCTTAAACTTGGTTGCACAAGAAATGCGACATGACTATTTTTAGAGTACTAACTAAAGTGAAGAGAAATTAAGATTTTTGGCTTCGATAATACCGAGTCATTGTCTCACCCTCGTTAACCAATTAAAATTAGTGAAATTTGACTAAGGCTCATCATGTCTAATGTGTCTTGCGAGGCCCTATCATGTCTCACTCGATGAGACCCAAGTCTAGTGAGTGCATATATTTGTCTAGGTCTCTCTAGTCTAAACTAAGCCATTTCAAAAATAGAATGGATCTACCCAACTAGTCTACCTAAACTAAGGTTAATCCTTTTGAAATAATTTCAAGAGAGCACAATCTATATTTCTTGAGAAATAATATTATTGTAATTTTTTTTATAACAGTCTAAAATAAAAATAAGTTGAAGAAAATATATTAATATTTAGAAGTGAATCAATGATAGTACAATTATCATAAAATAGTGTAAAAATATCATTCAATTTGTCTCTAATTTATTGCAATGAGAATAGTGAGGTGCTTTATAGTTGAGTATAGGGGAGATGTCACATAATATCATGTTACATGACAATTTTTTTTGTTTTCTAATAAAAAGTAAAAAACTATTTGACAACATTTAAAAAATTAAATCAATGCGAGTACATCTTAAATCTTGATCTATAAGCATCGAGAGGGATCAAATTTCTTAAGCAATCTTGATCTATAAGCATTGAGAGGGATCAAATTTCTTAAGCACCAAGAAGATCAAATTTATTAAGTTATAATTATTTTTATTATTTAATATGAAAGAATTAATACATTATATGAAATTGAGCAATTAAAAAAATTACACTTTAAGAAAATTGATCCCCATAAATATAGATTTATTTAATAAGTTACAACAAAATAATGTAAAAAAAATAAAATGATCTCACTATTTAAAAAAAAACAAAATTTTATGAAGTAACTCCTCTCAATTTTTTTTGTAAGGCCTTTCTTGTGACACCAAGAAACACAAATACTTTTTAGAATTTCTAGATGGATATCCATCCCAGTTTTTTTTTTTTTTTATAATAATAAAAATATAACAAATGTACCATCTAAACAATTAAAGATTGTCTTAAAAATAATAATTAACTTTTTTCTAATAAAAATAATGATTAAATAATTTGTAAACTATATTGGATATTCCATTGAAATAGCTAGTCACAATAGATTTTGTATCATGCTAAAATATTTTATTATGTAGGTTTATTTCCTAATATCTCACATTTAATATCATTAACCTATTGCTCAAATTTATGAAAATCACTTAAATACAAAAATGAAAGAACAAACAAATGAATAGACCATCCACACAATTGAACAAGAGATGTATCATAGGAAACCCAATACGGGAGAAAGCCCAACTACAAGGTGAGGCTTATGTTCCACTCTCTTTTCTTTAGCTATGAAATGCAAGTACTTGAAGAAAAGGGACAGTCTATTGAATTTTTCCAATTTTCAGATTTGATAATAATTTCCTTATGATTTAAATGCTACTGTTATCATAGAATAATTACACAATGAAAATATCAACAAAAACTTAGCAGACTTGATGAAAGGTTGTTGTAAGTAAATATAGTACGAGATGATATATTACAATTGAGGGCCACGATATATATATATATATATATATATATATATATACACTTGGGCAAAGTGCCCTTTCATTAATGGACATGTATTTTCCATTATTGTCTTTTCATTAATTAATTAATTATTGATTATTTATATATTTATACATTATATTATAAATATATTATTTATATATTATATTTATGTTGATGATTATTTCCTCACATGCACGTCTAATTAATATATATCACTCCATCTTGGAGCAGGTAATGTGAGAGCACCTCAAGTCTATCCACTCATCGTTGGGAGAAAGACTACGCTTGGGCCATTCACCACTAGCAAAGCTCCGTGAGTGAATGAGTCATTTCCATTGGTCAAATCAACATGACCAATCTGGGAGATTGTATGCCCTATGCTGCTAACTGGGGAAACATCAACACTCCCTCTCAGCGAAGGAGACATTATGCATCACACCAATCTTGTCTCTGAAGTATACAAACTTTGTCTTAGACAGAGGCTTGGTGACAAAGTCCACAATTTTCTCATCTTTGGATATATACTGGAGCTTTACTACTCCCTTCTGTACCATGTCTTGAATGAAGTGATATTTGATCTCAATGTGCTTCAACTTGTCATGAAATATTGGATTTTCTGAAATGTTGACACAACTTTGATTATCACAGTGTATTAAGGTTGCCTCTAGCTCTTGATCAAATAGTCTTGCAAGAAGTTTATGAAGCCATACTTCTTCGTGACTTGCAACATTGGTTGCGATATTCACCGATTGTGTTGTATTGAGTGCTACTAAATTTTTCTTTTTGCTAAACCAAGATATCATATATGATCCTAAGCTAAAGAAACACCCTGAGGTTCTCTTTCTATCCAATGCACTCCCCGCCCATTCATAATCAATTATCCCTGCAACCTCACTTCACCACCAATTCATATCTCAGACCATATACAACTGTACCATGCAGGTACCTCAACACATGCTTTGTTGCAACCTAATGGAATTTCCTCGGTTCAACCATGAAATGGCTTAGGGTGTTCACTGCAAAGAAAATATCCAGCCTAGTGGTAACCAAGTACATCAAGGATCCAATCAGTTGCATGTACATAGTGGGATCCACCAGAACTGAATATGAAGCATAATCACTCAACTTCTTTATATTTGTCATCATAGGTGTAGCCATGGACTTGTAGTCCATCATACCAAATCTACTCAAGATCTAAACTATGTACTTCCCTTGTCCTAGGAATATCTTACTTAGTTTTTGCCACACCTCCAATCCCAAGAAATAATGCATCAAGAAAACATCCTTCATTTTAAAATCAGAGGCCAAATACCACTTGCATTGATCAATGAGTTGGTCTACTCTCGTATGGCACAAGCCATTAACATATAACACCAATATCAAAGGATCAACATCAAAAAGCTTGTAGTAAAGGTTGGGATATTCTTCACTCTTGGTTAAGCCTAATCTCATCAAGTATCCATCAATCATGGAGTACCATGCCATAGGTGCCTACTTGAGTCTGTACAAGGCCTTCTTCATCCTGCAAACATGAGACTCCCTCCCATGTACCTCAAGTCCCTGAGGTTGTTTTATGTACACCTCCTCCTTAATCACACCATTGAATAATGCAGTATTTTCATCCATCTAGTGTAATCTCCAATGCATGACTACTGCAATTGCAATAATGGTCCTGATGGAAGTGTGTGACTAGAGCAAACATCTCCTCATATTCCACTCCCTCTTTCTGGGATAATCCCCTTACCGTGAACCTCACATTGTACTTTTCAATGCTTCCCTCTGATACATGCTTGATCTTGTATATCCACTTGGAAGTCACCACCGACTTCCCCCGGGGTCTCGACACGATCTCCCACACATCATTCTTCATGATGGAATTATATTCATCCATCATGGAATATCTCCAAAACTACTAGCCTAGTGCCTCCTCAAAAATGGAAGGTTTAAAATCAATGATGTGATTCATCAATGCCATATAAATCAAGAATTTTTGAGGCCATTTACTTTACCTGAAAGTACCATGTGGAGATGCATGCCTCTCTGCATCCTACAATGTATCACAAAGTCAGAATGGCCTCTTCCTGGTCTCTAGAACAACGACTCTAGGCGGGTCCACTAGTTCAACTGGCTCTGCTGACTTCTCCTGATAGTTTGAAGGATGATCAACTGGAACAGAGGGAAATAAACCCACATCCTTTGGAGCCTCCTGCTACTCACTATAGATCTCCATGTGAGACTCTCTGGACCTCCTGAAGGATGTGTCTTCATCAAAGGTGACATCCCAACTGGCCTCTATCTGGCGTTGTTCTAGAATGTAGATTATGTAAGCCTTTTATGTCTCGATGTATAAAAAAAAATCCCCTTCTTCCCATAAGTATCCAACTTTGTCCTTTTATCCATGGGCATGTGAATTTAGACTAGACAACCAAATATCCTCAAATGATTGACCTCTAGTTTCACACTTTTGAAAGCCTCCACAGGATTCTTGTCCCCCAAGATTTAGTGAGGACTCTTGTTCTGGATGTAAATTGTTGTACTGGATGCCTCTCCCCATAAGAACATGGTAAAATCCTAATCATGAGTCATGGCTTTGGAATCCTTTACAATGGACATGTTTTTCCTCTCTACAACTCTATTCTTCTAGGGGTTGTAAAGAACAATAAACTCCCTCTTGATCCCTACCTCCTTGTAGAAATCACTGAAGTCCCTGGAAGTGTACTCTCCTCCATTATCTAACCTCAACACCTTGATATTATTCCTTTTCAGGTTCTCTACCTGAGCCCTGAACTCCTAGAATCTGTTGAAGACCTCATCCTTGGTCTTCATGAAGAAGATCCATGTCTTCTAGGATTTGAAATTTGTAGCACTATCTAGCTTGTCTTCTACTTTGATAATGTACACAATCTTTTAGAGAAATAGAGAGTAACAAAAAGAGTTGGTCGCACTATGTAGTGCAATCCTTATGGAGGTTGTGCCTTATAATTAGGAAAATTGTGACCAAAGGGAATGTGGTCACATGCCACTCGTGATCACGACCGTACAATTGAAAAAAATAAAATATCTAAAGAAGATCTATATAATATGGCACCGAAATATTTTAACTAGCTTCAAAAAAGAGTTATACTAGCTCTGACACTGGAATCTTTTAACTAGCTGTGATACCATGTTAAATTTTTCTAATTTTCAGATTTGATAATTATTGCCTTAAGATTTAAATTCAGTTATTATCATAGAATAATTACACACTAAAAATCTGAAAAAAAACTTAACGGACTTGATGAGAGGTTGTGTTGAGGGGTCCTAAATGTAATGTCCCCCACCTCTTAGAGAGGT
>SNQJ01S0115463.1:4509-18080 GCA_010110895.2 Picea sitchensis
GTAATTCTCAATCTCCATTGTGCCTTTCACCATGAGAAGGCCTCCTTATATAACCTTGGAGAGGTCCAACCACTTGAGAGATCTTTGGGATAAGTTGAGGATTCCTCTCCTTCAGTTGAGGATCTCCCCTAAGATCATGCCTTGACCATTTATTCGAATCAAACTGCCTTCAAGAATTGAGGGATTCTTCCCTTATTTGCCTCAACAAACCTAGAATTTGCTAAAAAGAGGGTAGATCTCCCACATAAGAGTGCACAGGGCACTCAAGCACTCCCCCAAACAGGCTCAGGAAGAACCATCACTCCCTGACAGTGGGTAGGGGAGCGCTCCTCTCCAAAATCCATTTTTTTGTGGTTTTTTCAATTGTAAAAGGCTTGTACCTCCTGTCAAGTGATTCCTCTTCTTCCAAACCACACTTTGAGGTGTCTTAAGTGTCTTTATGATGTTATTAGAGGCACAACATATGCAAGATGACAATATGATGTTTTTGACACTTGCAACACTTATAGTCAAGATGCAACACTTGCAGACAAGATGCGACACTTACAAAACTCGTAATGATGACACTTGCGACACTATCGAAGTGAGTAATTTTGAGGTGTAACACCTAGCTTGACCATAGTGCTTGACACATGCATTATATGTGCTTTTCGAGCAAGTGCTCGTTTCTACTAATGGATTTATCTCTCTTTAGTCAATTTCTAGTTCGGTTTTATGGGCTTCTCCATTTCTACACCAAGGCCCTAGAACCTAGACTAACGTGTGTTTTCTATAAAGAAAATATCTAGTTCTCTTTAAATTAGTGCTTCTTTTTAGGTCTATTGTTTTCTCAAGGGTATGGAGTGAAATTGATGATGTTCTTGCCTCTTTCAACCTAAAGAATTAAACAAGGTACTAAAAATGCAAATAATGCAATTTTGTTTCCTTTTAATGAATTCTATCTGTGGAAAGGAGAAAGCGGTTTCTTTTTCAAAAATTGAAACAATCAATGTAGCAATCACTTCAAAAATTAAAACTAACAGATCATATTCCTCAAGAAATTTTAGTTCTCAAACCAATTACACCAATGCAACTTTCACAAGAAATCACAAATGCCTAAAAAAATGATTATGATACGCAATTGTTCTAAATTTCATTTTTGATCCAAATGAAATAAGGAATTCAACACATAACCCAATAGAGAAGATGAGGTGCACTTCATTTTGACCTGTTCTTAATCCAAACAAGCAAAAGAAACACAAAAAAAATGGAAAAGAGGGAAACAAAATGATGTTTTTTTCTTTTTCTTTTCTTACAAATGATCCTGAATGCAAATGATAAAGGAAAAAATCAAGTAAAACCCTACTTATTGTAGACCTTAAGACCTCAAACTAGCCAAACAACCATGCTAAAAGTATGAAAAAATGCAAAAATTGCAAAATTTGAGCTACAAAATGTACAAGCTCCTCTTTTGAAGGAAAACTATATGTACATGCACTTAATGTGAAGACAATGAGAATGTACATGCCATGTCTATGAGGGAAAGGTGCATATATTTCCTATAGAAGGAAAAGCTTCACAAAATCTCAAAATTTTCCCTAAAAGCTAATCTACAAGGAAGCAAGCAAGGCATGAATTGCAAGGAATACCCGAATACCCTAACTAAAGGCATAAAACAATAAAGGAAAACCTTAATGAGAAGAAATCAAGGAGTTCACCCTGACAGAGTCACCAATTATATTGAAGGGAAATTCACCTACAGATAAGCAAATCACCTAATTGGTTGTATATAGTCCAATGAAAAACAACATGATAGATCACTACCTCTTTCTCCTAGAGCTCATCATGCCATTTCATATGCAAATGAGAGAGGGAAGGGAAACATACCTTAGATTTGATGGTTGTCCAATGTATTGACCAGATTCTTCTAGATCCAACTCCAAATATGTTACTCCACTTGATTACCTACACAACAATGAGACAAACAAACCTTCCTCGATCTCTTATAAGATCAGAAATGAAATTATGCATGAAATAATCTCTAATATAATAGGTGTCTAATAGCTCAATCTTAATAAGATCAATAAAATCCAATTCAAGATACAAGATAGATCAATGGATTATAGATATTTCGGAGGCCGGGTGGGGGAGCATAGATCTATGTTAAATGAAAGATATTTATAGTAATAGATCATTGTTACCTTGAGATTTGTTCTCGTACTCCTACATCGAAGACCTCAAAACCTTATCCTTAGCCACATGATCACCCTGTTGAACAAGGATGACCAATCACTGTGTCGAAGTAAGAAAATAGATCTGGCTCTCACTTAGGTTCTAATCGCACTAGTGTTCATGCCCAACACTCAACAATATATAGCAAACTCAAGACGAAGGGATCTTGCTCCAATTTACCAACATAAGGATCATTTTTCTTGTGATTCCCTCTTCCCTTAACTTGGATCCTTCTTATAGAATCTTCGAGGATCATGAGATATGATTCATGGCATGCGAAATAAGCAATTACACAAGTCATACACAATGTAACGTCCCTCAAATGAACTCAGGAACATTACGATGCAAAATACTCTTCAAATTAAAACTTTTACAACTAATTGAATTTCCTGTAGCTTCCAGCTATGATTTACATACATATTCAACTACTGTCTATTACCATAAATTATATGCATCTACAACATGCTAAAATAGACATGAAATGCAGCTAATAAACCAACATAGTAGCATATAAATTCTCCTCAAATACACAAAGTTATCATTTAAAATAGAAAATAGATAAAACACTTATCATTCAATTTAGTTGTGCAAGCAGTGGCTTGGGATGGATGTTCTACCCAACCATAGAACCGTTGTTCCAAATCTCAACAACAAGTCACCCCCGAGATGAGGTTAGTAATCCACAAAAGAGGGTGGTCTCTCATTGTCCACTCACAACTCATAATTCCCACAACCCACTGATATTCTTCTACAACTATCCTAATTTTCCACCATATCTCTTCCTCTTGACCTTCCCAACCCAAACAATGTACCCCTTCACTGGTCTCATTCCCTCAGGCATCCCATTCGTTTATCAATGTCTCTTTGGCACAAGTAACCATGAGTCTCTTAGCTAGGAACTCAAGGGATCTTGCTGCCAAGAAAACTTCCAGAAAACAACATCAAACACTTACTGTTATAATGCAACTCACTCAAGAGTTCACTCTTCAGGCTTGAGAACTTGGCTCTTCAATCTTCAGCTCCTAAACACTCCACAAACTCTCCAGCATGCTCTAGAATTCACCCTCCATGGATGTTCCATCTCCAAGTTCTCTTTATTTCTCTCTACTTGTTGTTCATGCCCAAAAATTCATTGTGTAAAACTGTTATAGCTACACATACAAATTTCCTCTCCTTTGGCTTGGTTTCTTGACTCACAAAATTCCCCAAGATGATTGTACTTAGCCCCCCATGCTCCCAATAACTATGGGATGTGACCACTCACACCCATCCTCTTACATATATTCATTGATTGGCATTGGGAACACTCAATCATAAATTAGAAGGTTCATACACCAATAACAAGTTTTAGGAAAATGGGTTGAATTAATATACATGGGTAATTCCCCCTTGGAATCCTCTAAGAAATTCTCCTAGACCCTCTCTTCTCTTGTGGATTATTTCAGCCCCCATCTCTGTCCATGTTCCCATAGCAGTTGGAATCACATTTTATTATTAACATTTAGAAATACAATTCACATATTACATCTCTTAGCCATAGCCACATATGATATCTACATTAAGCATTAATTAAACTCGGGATTATAGTGTGGATGTTACATTCCCCCGCCCCTACAATTATGCATCATACTCGGTTCACACTATGGCGATATACATATAACATGCAAAATTTACATCACAATAAGATAAAATTTTGCACTTTCACAACTCTAGCAATAGTTCCAACCATAATCTCTTGTTCCTCTGAACTCACCGACCCAAGGAATGCACCATTCATTTATCATGGATAATCTAAGGAATGTACCATTTATTTATCATGATTAACCCAATGAGTGAGCCATTCTTTTATCAGGGTCCCCAGTGCGGTTGGCTAGGTCTCCAAGATATGGTTCTAGAACTCTAGCTACTCAAAATGGAGTCTTGCATTATGTTTTCTTCAAAATTGTAAAAAATTTGCGAGTATTCTTCCTGCATGTTTTCTTCATGCTCCCATGTAGCATATTCAGGACCGTATCAGGCCCATTAAACCTTTACTAGACCTATGGCCTGTAAAATTTTCAGACCCCAACCCAGTTTCAGTCTCGCTGATTTTTCAGCCAATGTTTAATGCCCAAACCCAGTTTTATATCAACAAATAAAACTTAGAAGAAAATTAATTTCAGAACTGAAACGTGAGGATTCTGAACATCGTTTATAATGCAAAAATAAAATATCAGCAGCATATAAAACTCATAAAATTATTGACACAGATATTTTCGGTCTAACAACGACCCTGGAAAAACCCACAAGGGGAAAACTAGTGAGAGAGGGATTTTTATTATTTAAGGGCTTCTGAGAAATTCTTTACAACATATTCATCTTCAAAAATTATACAAACTTATTTGTACAGTCCTGTAGCTTGCTCCTCGATTTCTGAACCAAAAATCTATACCACTGTACAACTGTCACAACATTAAATGTTGTACAAACTATCCTCATTTTGCATGCCAAATCTCTGCTGCAATTGTACGGAAAAACCCAACAGTAATTTGTCTTGAAAAATGTGCCACTACACTTGAAAAATGCACTTGGAATTTATGAAAGTACGACCCTCGAATTCTGTGCAGGTCCATACAGATTGTACATATTTTCTTTGTCCAGAAAATCATGCCCAACACCTTCCTTGATATCTGTGCCTGAAAAACACTATATAACAGCCTTGGAATGCATGCCAATACTCTCAGAATATCTTGCTATTGTCTCCCTAAAAAACTATGCACATTAATGACTGTATGACCTCTTCAAATCCGTACTGTATGTCTTGTTCTTCCTTGTTGTCTGTTGCCTTGAAAACCATGCCCTGTAGTTTCTTTGGGATGCGTGCCTCTTCTGCAAATGATGCCTCTTCTCAAAGCTAGACCTCTCTCTTGCTCTCTCTTTCTCTCCAAAAGATGATTGAACAACAACCCTAGCTAGGGTGCACCCTCCTACCCTAATAGACCTCATGAGGTAGGTGAGGAGTTTCTTAATCCAATGGTTGAGATTGGATTAGATGAGTGGATGAGAATTGATGTCTCTTCACTCACCCTCACTAACGTCATAAAGTCACCTTTTAATTTGCATCTCACAAATTAAATGACTAGGGCCCACATTAGGCACTTTCTCACCCCTTAGGCGCCTAGGGATGAGAAACACTTGCCTAGGCACTTTATTTTAATTAAAAATTTAACACTCTCTCTTACCGAGGAAAGTGTTACTCACCACTCCAAGCTTGTCCTTGAAAAATACAAACTTGCCTCTTCTCAATGCCTTGGTGAGTATGTCTACAACCTACTCCTATGTAGATATGTACTGTAGCTCCACAACTCCTCTCTGAACATAGTCACGGATGAAGTGATAACGAACCTTGATATGCTTAGACTGGTCATGAAAAACTAGATTCTCCGAGAGTTTGCTGCAACTCTAATTATCACAGTAAATCACAATAGGCCTCAACTGCACACCAAACAATCCCAGCAACAACTTGCCAAGCCAAAGAGCCTCACAACTGGCCTGAATGGCTGCCATATACTCGGCCTCTGCAGAACTCAAAGCCACTGACTTTTGCTTCCAACTAAACCAAGACACAACTGCTGAGCCTAATCTGAAACAACACCCTGAAGTACTCTTCCTATCATGGACACATCCTGCCCAATCCGAATCTGTATAGCCAACCAAATGAACTCCATCTCCTCTCTGATAGTCCAGACCATAATCTACTGTACCACAAAGATACTTGAGCACATGTTTTGCTGCCACCCAGAGCACTCTCCTAGGCTCCACCATGAACTGACTAAGAGTGTTGACAACAAAACAAATATCTGGCTTGGTATTGACCAAATACATCAATGACCCGATCAATTGACGATACAAACTAGAATCCACCAATTGTGACTCAGAAGCATGAAGCTTCTTCCAGCTGGTAATCATGGGAGTGGTCATGGGCCTACAATCCTCCATCTGAAATCCGCTCAGAATGTCACACACATACTTCCCCTGTCTTAGGAAGATGTGTCTAGCTCCTACCAAACCTCCAATCCCAAAAAATAATGCATTAGTCCAATATCAATCATCTTGAACTCTGAAGCAAGGCTCTCCTTGCAGCTCCTGATGAGTCTCTCTGCCCCTGTAATGAAAATATCATTCACATATAGCAGAAGAATGAGAGGATCCTCTCCAACTACAATGTAGTATAGGTTGGGATCCGCCTCACTCTTCTCAAAACCCAACTGCTGCAAATAAGCATCTATCCTTGAATAACAAGTGTTATCACTCCAGGAAACTCTCCTAGGCTGTATCTCAGAGATGCCTGGTAAATTAAACTTTTTGTAACTATTTTCTCAATAATGGGTGTGGGTTTGGATCAAGATGAATATCTTAACTCATTGGATTGTATCTTCAAAACAGTCTAGCTATATTCATGCAATACAAGGCCTTCAAAATCTATTATCAGATAAGTTTGTAGATCAAATGGATAAGAAAACCAATCAATTAACCTGAACATACATAGGCAATATATATGATGGGTCAACAAACTAGCAAAATATGCTTATGATTCTTGCTTAACAATCAAAGGTAAGATGACATTTACCATGGGACCATTAAACATAGACAAAGGAATGATTTCAACTCATAGGCATAGAAAAAGATAAAAGAGAGTCTGACAATAACAGTGAAAAAAGCTTGCAGGCTTAATATATTAAAGAAAGTGTCTTTATCATAATAACGATGGATTATAGAACTAAAAATCAAACCTTTTGTTTATCAAATGTTTTGGGATTTATATCTCTTTACAAACAGTTTCAAGATCCTAGATTACTGGATCGAATTTTGCCTAAAATAGAAAATCAATAACTAGCCCAAGAAAGTAGGCAAAGATCCTATAAACTATGTCAATTCAAATTCTCAAATCATCTTTATGTTCTTCAGATTCTTTGGCATGTGTAGTGAGCCTTACGAGGCTGCTGGATCTCATGTGATATGGGAGGAGGCGAACATGGCACCTGTTGACAGTCAAACAAATTCATATCCTTGAAAATGGCTACTTGTTTTTTACCTTTCTGTCTTATAAAGCACCTCCAAAACCAAAACAAACTCTTGATAAGGATGTCATTAATTATCTTCCATCGATTGGAACCATTTTTTAGGATTTTGGACAAGGAAAACTTGGACCTGTGCAAAAGCATTAAATTTCTTCCTTATCAGTGCTTTCAGTAGATAGATTAGATAGAATTCAGACCAATTAGCTACCGAAATCTCTGCTTTCAGTGGCTAATGAACAATTGATATGTTCGCCTAAGCCATCGAAACCCGAGATTATCAAAATTTCAAAAATACCCTTTGTCTTATATTAAAAACGCCTTAGGACTCATCTTTTTAGGCTTCTGCATCTTTCTCAAAGATTGTAGGGTTACTGGATGCCTCTAGTTCATTGCACTAAATTGCCACCTCTAATAGGGTCTTAAGAGAAGCATGTGTCTGAGCCTGGTGTTTTGAAGACATAGATTGTTTCCTCAAAGCCCTGACCTTTTTCTTCAATCCATTAGCTACTCTCTATAAGCTGTTGTAGTCTTTTACAATCTTGTCCTTCTTTTTCTTCTCCTTTATGCTTTCATGGGCTAGTCTTTCCAAGGATGAGTTGCTTTCTGCAAAGTTCTTTGACAGGGTTTCATACCTGGTTTTGATTACCCTTTCTAGCACTTCTTGCTCGACCAACTTCTTCTTAAGCTTCTTGATTTCCTTTGATTTACTCTGCTTCACTCGTTTTCTAGATGAGGCATCTACAATTTGTGGTTCTTGTTCTTCTTGAGGTATAGGTGATGGAAGGTCTTCATAACTTGCTATGTATATATCCACAAAAACAAAATTTTCACACCCTGTGGTAATTGAATCCTCGTGCCCTATTTCAATTTGGTGCTCTTCATCCTCTGAGTCTGTGTAAGGAAGATTAAGAATGTTTTTGTTTACTGGGGATTCTTTGGCCTTTTCTTTTTCATTGTTGAAATTCAATTTCTTCTTAGTTTTGTCAAGATTAGAGGAAGGAGAGGGTTGATTAGCTGGAGCTGGAGAGATATCTCTCCTCCTCCTCTTTCCACTTCTAGGAGTAGAAGACTTCTTCGAATGAGGACTCTTTTTACCATCTGGCTGAACCTCGGTCTGGAAATCATTCCAGAACAAGAAGTAATTCCACTCTTTGCCTCTCCTTTGCAACAATTAACAAACTTATTGGGCATGGCCTTGACTTGATGAGCCATTTTGGATAAACTTCTGTGGAGAAAATAGGGCAGATTAAGTGGGTTTCTACCAGTCAAATGATTTATGAGTTTAAAATGGTAAATCATCACTCTGTTGTATCTCCCTTCACAAGTTATATAAACCATTATGGATTTTAGTAACTGCTTCCATTTCTCTTCAAGGAAAGACACAGGAATGTCTTTCTTCCATATCAAACCCCTGTGTTTTGGTTTCAAATAAGACCTGAATTCAACATTCTTAGTGACAGTAGTTTTAAACCATTTTTCTCCAGTCCTAGGAATCTCTGTCACTTCAGCTATGAGGGCTTCATCTATCTCAAATTCATCTCGACCTATGATTTCTTTCTTTCCATCGAAATTGAGGGCAAAGGCCTCTGCCACCAGTGGATGAGAACTCTGTAATTTTTTGCAAAAATTATAACACCCTGCATCCCTGAATAGTTGACATACCTCCGGGTGCGATTCCAAGTAACTGATGTTGTCGATCTCTTTCCTCAGAGTTGACGCTCCTTTCTTCATTTTCCACAATGCTTCCACACACCTGTGTTTGAAGGAACGAATTTCAGAGGAGAGTTACACAGCGTAGAGTTAGGGAGAGTCGGCTCGGCTGTGACAGAAATGAGAAAACCGAGGTGAGATTTAGAACATGGCACTGATTACAAGGGATGCGGTAGAATGGTTGGTGATTTGCAACAGTCATAGTCGATAACTGTAATGATGGAGGGTACGTAAGGATATGGCTTGATGATACAACGATCTGAATAGATTCGCTTATATCATACAGAGATCGACTTCCGGTCGTGAACGATTCCTTCTCTTGTATTTTCAACGGCTTATTGCAATTATAAAACTTTGAACCAGACGGTTGAAACGTGTGAAAGGACGTGCTGACTCTTTCCCCACTTCTGCGATTTCGGTGGCTAAAATAGCCTTGAATTCCTTTGTTTAAGCTACCAAAAGCTAAGGCTTTTGGTGGCTAATGAACAATCGAAATGTTTGCCTAAGCCACAGAAACTTGAGATTTGAATTAGATCAAATAAAACTAAACAAAAGTTTATTTAAACTTTATTACATGCGTAAAGCTTTGAGAAATGAGCTTTAAAAGAAAAAATTAAAAAAAGTACCCTTTTTAAAAGACATCCTATCAACTAAAATGAAAAATCTCAATTGATTTATTTGAGGAGATAACACTGGCTCCTATTGGGGGTGAAAGCCTCCCTGTGAGGTTTCAAGAACCACAGAACCAATGCCTTTCCTGAAAAACAAAAATTCAAACCTATCTACTAGTGTTTCCATTGGGCGTGGAATTATTTTGCAAAAACAAAAACTGAAAATAAAAATTAAAATGACAAGGCTTTGAAGCCTTAGGTAAAATAGAGTTTCATAAAATGCCCATTGACTGGGCCACCAAACATTTCTTCACCTTCCAGACTTTGCAGAATGAAGGTGTTGTTATGTTGTACTTGGTTTATCATGAAAGGACCAGTCCACAAAGAATCAAACTTGTCGTGCTTGCCTTTATCTTGTCTGAGGGAATCCCATTTCAGAGCCCAGTCACCAACCTAAAAGTCGTCCACATTTGCTTTTTTGTCAAAAGTATCCTTGATCCTCTTTTGATGAGCTTCTAACTTATCCACTAGTTATTATCTGACCTACTACAATTCTACCAAATCAAGCATTCTTCTCACCATATCATTTGATTCAGTTTGTTCCTCCTGAAAAAAATTAGCCATTGGTAAAACTAGTTGAATGGGGAAAATGGCATCAGTGCCATAAACTAGTTTGAAGAGAGAAGTTCCTATGGATTTCTTATTAGTTACTTTGTCTACCCAAAGAGAAAACTTTATTTTAGAATCCCAACTCTTTTGATTCTCCTCCAACAACTTTCTGATGATTTTGACTAGACTCTTATTGGACAACTCGACAAGGCCATTACCTTGAGGGTAGTAAGAAGTAGAGTGTACCAATTGAATTCCCATTTAATTACACATGTCAACCAATGCATCAGCTTTGAAGGTTGCTGCATTATCTGTCACTTGAGGGTAGTAAGAAGTAGAGTGTACCAATTGAATTCCCATTGACTTACACATGTCAACCAATGCATCAGCTTTGAAGGTTGTTGCATTATCTGTCACTAGCCTTTTTGGGCAACCCAATCTGATCAGGATGGTTTCATAGAGAAACTTCATGACTACCTGATGAGTGAAATTTCTAGTGGGGATTGCCTCTATCCCCTGGTTATGCGTTGATTTTAGAAACCTAAATAAATGATTCTCAGGCTATAACCTAGGTTTTAGGATGTCAAGCCCAAGTTCATCCATCACTGCTTTAGGCATAACATTGTGCGACGCTCCCGAGTCAAGCAAGAAGTTGTGAAGGATCTTGTCATGGATATTAAGGGATATGTAGAAGGGTGGACAAGAGTCATCTCGATCTTCTACCATAGGTCCTATAGTCACTGTGGGCTTGTCATCTTGAAGGTTTACATAATCAACAGCTTGAGGAGTCTTTGGTTGAAGGGACTTCAGGATAGAAGACTTGAATATGTCATTCTTCATAAGTTCAGTCAATGGCATAGGTATTTTCACCTTCTGAATTTATGATTCAAAATTAAATGAATATGATATTTTATTGGAAGGTTTTACCTCGTTAGAAGGAGATCTAAGGGAGACTTGTTCTTTAGCTTGGGGATGCAATTGCTTCTACTGCTATTTTGCAGTAGTGGAGGTCTGCTTTGTAGGAGCAGTAGGTTGCTTGGCAACAACATCTTTCTTTTTTCTGGGGGCAACAAGCAATGGCTTTGGAGCGACAACTTTAGATCTTAAATTGTAACCTGGCTGATCATCTGTCTGATAAAAAGATTCTTCAATGATTTCCTCATGAATCTACTCATCCATATGGGCCTCCTCATAATCTGTTTGTGTCAAGAAGGAAGAATCATTTTCATCCCCAAAGAAATTGATGTCGTCTTCTTCTTCAACTTCATCATGAGATAGGTCCTGTTCTTCTTCTATCATTTCATTTTGGAAGGGGGCCCTGATCCTTTGGTCTTCAGCTGCATTCTTGTCTCTCTGAAGGATCTGGACTTGCTGGTTGTTCCTTCTGTAAGGGAATGCATTGGGATTCCTGGGAGCATAGGCATTAGGTTCTTTACTTCTTGCTGGCTGCTGACTCTGAATTTTCAGTTTTGACATTTATGAGGTCAAGTTGTCCAACATCTTGGCCATCATTTCCATTTTGGTATTTGAAGAAGAAGGAGGATCAACAAACAACTTCTTTCTCTCCAATTTTCCTTTAAGTTTCTGAGATGCCATAATGTTAGATTCAACCTCAAGAGCAACATCTTGCATTAAAGCGAGTGTGGCTGACCTTCTTTCTCTAAGGATTAAGCAAAATTCTGGATCAAAGGCAGAAGAGTAAGTAATCTTTGCTGATGCATAAGTTGGCTTGATCTCTACAGGAATCTTGCCAAACATCTTATTGAATCTTTTGGTGAAGTCTGAGACAGAGTCCCCATTTTCTCTTCTTAGATTTCCGAATTCAGTAATATAATACAAGAGGTCTCTTCTTTCTCCCTAATGTTTCAAAAACACCTCATCTAACTACTCAATGCCTTCCACTAAATTTGCTGGAAGTTCCTTGAACCACTTCCTGGCTTGACCATCCAAGCTCTGCACAAAAATCCAGGTCCAAACATCTTCCTCTGAAATGTTAATATTCTCAGCATAAGCATAGAAAGCTTTTATATGTTCTTCAACAGTATAATCCCCAGATCCAGTAAAATTTGGCATATATTTCTGATAATCTTCTGTTGGCATGGCTGATAAGGGATTGGGAAACACAAGAGGGGCATACCTATTGGCTAAGATTTGTTCCATTTTTGTCAAAGGGGTAGCCATGGAAATATTGGGGGTTGGTGCAGAGGAAGAAGTTTCTATAGATGATGGCTGAGATGGGATAGGTGGGACTATGGACAATGGTGGTCTTACTTCACTGAGGAATGAAGGAGAAGCACTGGTAGGATGACTACCCTGGAATGTGTTTCCTGAATAAGGTGGAAAGTAAGAAGCTCTGTAAAGATGACCGAGCAGTAAAGCCAAGTTTTCTTCACCCTTAGAGGAAATATCTTGTAAAATATCTTCAAGAGTGGGAAGACTGGTATGAGTATGGAAAAAACTCTCTACAGGCTCAGTTGGTGAAGAATTCAAAGAAGAGGAAGAGTCCTCTTCTTGGGGAGATTCTACAACTTATTCTCCTAAGTTGGATATAGTAACATGCTCATAAATAGAATCTATAACATCAGAGGAAATTGAAGGCTCATCACCCTTCAATCTTTCTGAAACAATTTCAATTTTCTGAGAACTAGAAGTTTTAGCAGAAGGGGATTCGACAAGAGGTTCTCTAGATACAAAAGGAGAAGTGTTTCTTGAAATACCTGGTTTAAATGCTCTTGTAGATCCAAAAGTTTGTCTTTGTAATGCTTTTCCACTTCTGATGATCTTCTCAGGATCTGGAACTGGTGCTGCCAGTGGTCTTTCTTGGTTTTTCCTGGTATGAGCCCTTCTCACAGCCACTTCGTTCCAATGGATTCGCCAAATAGATGGTTACAACCGAAAATGTGTCCAAATTTTGTCTATCATCAAAGTTGGATCTTGTCGTTTCCCAAGGAAGTTGAGCTTCAGTCTCCTCTCCCCGGCAACGACGCCAATTTGTTATCACTCCAGGAAACTCTCCTAGGCTGTATCTCAGAGATGCCTGGTAACTTAAACTTTTTGTAACTATTTTCTCAATAATGGGTGTGGGTTGGGATCAAGATGAATCTCTTAAATCACTGGATTGTATCTTCAAAACAGTCTAGCTATATTCATGCAATACAAGGCCTTCAAGAGCTATTATCAGATAGGGTTGTAGATCAAATGGATAAGAAAGCCAATCAATTAACCAAAACATACATAGGCAATATATATGATGGGTCAACAAACTAGCAAAGGATGCTTATGATTCTTGCTTAACAATCAAAGGTAAGATGACATTTACCATGGGACCATTAAACATAGACAAAGGAATGATTTCAACTCATAGGCATAG